>CM060619.1:13755489-13955489 GCA_030578275.1 Meda fulgida
TTCTCAATCCAGTGTCGGTCCGTTTTGACTTTGTAGGAAAGAATTGTCTGTGCATAATTGCTTGTCATAACTGCGGGTACTTCTCTACATGTGGGAAATGTTTCATACATAAATCCCTGTGTGTAATTGTTTTTTCTGTAATTGTCTGCACCTAATTCTCACAGCATATTTCTATTTCACGCTTGTTTCTCTAAGCAAACATGATCCATGCCTATAACGTGTGTTCCAGGAGCCGCAGTGGAGTCTTCAGCATCCAGCAGCCTTCGTCGCCTCTCCTCGATTGTTGACAGCATTTCCACTGAAGAGACGAAAGCTCGATGTCCCGACCAGACCTCAGAAAAGTGAAGCTCAAGCATCCCACCTCACATTTCCGACTTGTATTTATTTCCATGAGCATGTGTAAATGTTTTAAATGTAATAGGTGACACTTTCATAAATAAGTAATTAACAAACATCCTTATATAATGCGTAACAGGTCATGTTCAATCTAAAAAAATTATATTTCTGAAAATATGTAAAAGATTCATATAATTTCCAGGCTATCTAATTGAATGTAACCATGTGATCTGTTATGCATTGTATAAAATAATGTTTTTATTACATTGCAAATATTATTAATGAAAATGTCATTATGAAGTGTTCCATTTATTTTTCATAATTGACCATTCAGTGTAGTTGCTGCAGGTAATTCCAGGTTAATTTAAGGGTCATTAATATCAGCAGAGTGATTCCTGTCAAGTTCTTCCTAAAATGTACATATTTTGTAAAATATTGCTGTTACTTAAATTATTTTATAAATGAACGAGAAAGAAAGAGCACTTGATGACTACGGGATATAATTCATACATTAAACATAAAAAAATCAAAGTCGTTCTCTGTATTTTTATTTCTTTATTTAAAAAAATGTTTTATATAATTTACAATTACTATCATTTGTATTATCAGAGATTTTGAGGTTTTGATGTGCATGAATCATTCCAATGAAATATTCCCTTGTGATTTCAAAATATACCTGCCTATTGTCTTATAAAGTTCAACTAGGCATTAAACAATGAAGACATTCAACCTTGTTAAGCTTTAAATTAATTTAGCACTAATGTAAAATCTTCATACTTGTTCAGTTGAATCTATTTTGAGGTGTAACATTTACTTAAAGGTCCCAAGCTGAAGCAGGCATGTATAGCTCGCAATCATGGCTGGCCACCAAATGTCCTCATTACAGCCATTGAATTAATAGTCCTCCGTATTCCAGCAGCAGCCTTGACCAGTCAAGCCAGGAGCTCTCCCAGATTTATGAGCATTAACGGAGTGTTAAAGTATGACTGGCCCTGAAATAGCCCTGGCCTTGCCTGTTAGTTCCAGCTGGCACGGCCGGACTCGGGATTGGCTGCAATGAGACCCACCGTCTATCTCATGATCAGAAGTAGAAGGTAGGTCAGGGGAAAATATTGCAAAGCTGTAAGCAACATGACAGCTATCATAATGTTACAGTCTGTGAGGGTTTTCCCCTTGGATGAAGCATTGGGTTGCATTGCATTCATTGGTCAGGTTTAATTTGCAAGTGTGAATATGTGTGTGTGCTTGGCAGTCATCCATCGGTAGAGTTGATTTGCCGGTGTTCCCGAGATCCACTGCGGCATTTCCATCTTGCACAGCGTGCTGTCTGTCAGGACCGGCTCTCTGATCTTTCCGTTTAACACACTACCACCTTTGACCTCATCACAGACACAAGTTAACTTATGTACTCAAACTCTCAAATGACTCGGAATGACCAGCGACCTGCACAGCGCACATCTGGGAAACAAGGCCGTAAAGAGTACATTCATATTTTATTCGATCCTCCAGAAAATGAATAAAGGATGCAAACTTATGTCTGGATTTTTAATATCCCTTCAGAAATCAGATTCAAATCATTTAGAAAGTAAATACTTAACATGTGCATTACTGTTTTGAAAGAAGTCTCATATGCTCCCTCATGTCTTTATTTGATCAAAAATACTGTAAAATTGTGAAATATTATTACAATTTAAATATTTGTATTGTCATATATTGTAAAATGTTCTTTATTTCTTTGATGCAAAGCTGAATTTTCATCATAATTACTCCAATCTTCAGAGTCACATGATCCTTCAGAAATCATTTTAATATGCTGATTTCAATGTTATCCATGTTAAAAACAGTTGTGCTACTTAATATTTTTGTGGAAACCATGATGCACTTTTTTAGGATAATTTGATGAAAAGTTACAATACAATGTGTTTTCTTGATATCAGCATGTTATTTGACATGCTTAATGGTAACATTAATAATACCTTAGTATAAACAATGCTTTGGCGACTGCACACTTCGGGTGATTGTCTGATAAGTTATATGGCATTAAGATTGGGACACTTCAAAGAGATTTATTGCTCTCTGCTCAGTGAGCCAGACTGTAACCAGATAGCTCTGTCTACAGTGTTGTTTTAATAGGATCTCAGAGATGGTGCGATTTTATTTGGGTTCTTTCTTTATGATGCCCGACTATTTCAGGAGAGAGAAAAATCAAATTTGAAAGATCTTGACAGATATTTTGCTTGATTTGCAAATGAACATACTCTGAAATACATAACAACTAAAAACGTGTCATTAGTTACCATCAAAGAGAGGAACAATGAATGTGATTATAGCATCATGCCATCTGGGAATTATCCCAGAGGAACATTTATTGCACAGAGGGCTTGAGAGACTTTAAGCATCAGCTTTCTCATGGATGCTTCAAATAAAATTCCAGATCAGACATAAAAATGGACACAAACTATTTAATATATTATTTGAACATTTGGTTGATTTATAAATTAAAACAACATTGTTGAGATCTATCTGTCCGTCTGTCCGTCCATCCATCCATCCATCCATCCATCCATCCATCCATCCATCCATCCATCCATCCATCCATCCATCCATCCATCCATCCATCCATCCATCTATCCATCCATCCATCCATCTATCTATCTATATATATATATATATATATATATATATATATATATATATATATATATATATATATATATATCTATATATATATATATATATATATATATATATATATATATATATATCAAAGCAAATATCTGTAAAGCAAAGTCCTCCTGTTTTTTTGAGGGGGTGATAAGGTCTGAAGTAAAACAGACCTCACATTCAACTAAAGCTAAACTATAGGACTGAAGATGTCTATTGGAAAAGATTTACTGACATTCCTTTGAATACCCAGTTATGGAGCCATTCTGATATCTCACATCACTGGAGCTTATACAGAACACTTCCTCTAGCTGCCAGACAAATGCTGTTGCCAATCACACCATCTGATCATGTGATCAAATATGATACTGTTATGGCTGACGGAAAAAGTGCAGCCAATGGCCAGTCTTGGCAGGCAAAAGGAGGCTGGAGAAAAATAACAAGGGGCTGGAGGAAACATCGGAATTTTCCTTCAGTGTATGCAACTATAAAATCACAACATTATTGTCATGGTGTATAGTCAGTCTAGATGTGAGAAAAGCGAAATGAAGTTCGAAATTAATCAAATAAATAATCATTTGAATTGCACGTTTATTCTTAACAAACACTATGAGAAAATAAAACGAAGAGCCCCCACAGGAAACATTAACGCTCACCCTCTGCCCTACACTTAACACAGTTCCTGACCCTTGACAACAACCCTCAGAAAAGCCCCGAAGTTCCCCAGAGACATCGCAATGTTCCCAAATCTCAGAGCAGGTTTGTGCGCTCACTCATCACTGCCGTCTCAGGGACCTTTGCGCTCTCGCCATATGCTTACGCAATCTGAGTTGGACTCAGTTATCGACTGCTGTCAGGTTTTCTCGTTGTCCATGTTGTTAACAGTCAATTGTCTTTGATCTGAACGACAGCTAAACAGGATTATCCCTTGCCAATGTCTTCTTCAGCTGTGCGCAATACAATCTACACCGGCTCTCCGTGTTTTCTTAGGTGCGCAGGGTTCCCAGACACTAGAGAGGCCAAACGTTTTAGCACGTTGTGAGAAATATCCGCATTGTATCTTTATTAGCTGTCAACACTGATGGCTCGAGTAATGACCTCTATACAGCAATAGACGGGGATTTTAAAACACTTGATTAGTGTTACGGTTATAAACTGTTTTTATAGCGCAACTGCCTTTACGCGCCATTTGTAAGCGTTATTATTGACGTAATTTGAAGTGGATTAAATAAAAATATAATCCAAAAATATGTTTTTTCTCAAACATGGCCTACAGTATATACAGTATACTCAGTCAGGTGTTAAATAAACAGTCTGTGCAGGAATGTGATCACTGTAACAGAATGTGATCATGGCCTTGTTCAGCATTTGAAAGGATTCTGGTATACATTCTAATGATGGATTTCTGATTTTGTGTGAAAATCTTTTTCATTTTGATTTTGTGGTAGTGACATTTTTCAATTTTTGGATAGCTGGATAGTCAGCAGTCAATTATTTCAGGTCTTTGGCAAAAGCACAAAAAAGAGTTTTGAATCAATTTTAAAACTGATTCCTTGATTTTAAGGCTTTTTACAATTTTTTGTAATTTCTTTAGATTTGCAAAGTATTTTTTAGTAATGACTTATTGTAGAGGTTAAAAAAGTGTGGACAGGGGACAGGGTACTACTAGTTAGGAAACAAATTTTTGATTTCATTTACCAATTAAAAATAATAGAATGATAGTTTTTTTAAATATCATCCTAGAGGGGAGAGAAAACTTGTCTGAATTGAGAAATAACCCATATACATATATTAAAATATACATATAAATGTCACAAAATTATTATTTTTACAGATGCACAATTGACAATTTATTCACTTCTTTCTTCAACATTTTGATTTTAGGTCAGAATTGGGTTTTTAATGAATAGTCTTCATTTATAGTCATGTAACAAATTAATTTTATTACATTTATAAAAAATGTAGTTTAAAATAGTTTTAGTACAATGCTCCAAATAGCAAAAAGAAGCAGGAATCTTGCCACGCAGTCGCTAATGAGTTACTTAGAAATGTAATGAGTGTTAACTAACATGGACACGCTGCCTCTGACACCTTCATCCACTGCCCGGATCTTGAGTTGTTTATCTGTGTGAGTGTGTGCCTCTGAAACGCTACACCAGCCCTCACAGCTGGGCCGCATCTGCAACGCTGCTCATTCTCAAGCATAAAACTACCTAGCAAACACTGGAGTCATTCTTGACCACTTCGTTTTGAGGTAATAGTAATAAAGTAATAAAATGACATATATTGTTTTTGGTTTAATTTTTAATGCATCATTTTTTCAGGGGCAGCATATGCAGCATATGTATATTAAAAGTCTTTAAGAGTATTGACAATTGAGTGCATATATATATATATATATATATATATATATATGCACTCAATTGTCAATACTCTTAAAGATTTTTAATAATCAATTCAAGTCTTGGACACAATGCAGGACAAAACATGAGTAGCTACAGATAAAAATCTGCTTGTTCTACAATTAAAGTGCAAAAAAACTTTCAAAGTAAAATAAGATCTAAAGTAGACTTCTAAAACAAGAGTTTCTGCACATGAATGTTTATTGATGATAATTCCCTCTTGTAATGACCGTCACGCCGTTGAACTGAGTGAGAAACCACCCCTATACACAGATGTGGTAAACTCAGTAGGGGTGTTGGGTCTGGGTGGGGATCTGGCTGGTGAGGGAAGGGGGGTCGCTGAGTCCTGCCTTGGCCAATGGGGCACGGTCATTAGGGCTGACCAGTGTGGGCCCCAGTATATAAGAGGGGTCGTATGGCACCAGAGAAACCAGATCACTCAGAGGTCGCCCCCCTTACAGATCTCCTACACCACACCAATCATGGACGTATTCTCCACATCCCAGATCTTCTACGACAGCACCTGTGCCTCGTCCCCTGAAGATTTGGACTTCGGCCCTGGAGGGGAACTGACCGGATCTGAGGAGGACGAGCACGTCCGGGCCCCCGGTGCTCCGCACCAACCGGGTCACTGTCTGCAGTGGGCCTGCAAAGCTTGTAAGCGCAAATCTAGTACGGTGGACCGCCGGAGAGCCGCCACTATGAGGGAGCGCCGCAGACTGAAGAAGGTGAACCACGCGTTTGAGGCACTACGACGATGCACATCGGCAAACCCCAGCCAGCGTCTTCCCAAGGTGGAGATCCTGAGGAACGCCATCCAGTACATCGAGAGCCTCCAGGACCTGCTTAGGGAACAGGTGGAAAACTACTACAGCCTGCCTATGGAGAGCAGCTCTGAGCCTGCCAGCCCCTCCTCGAGCTGTTCTGAAAGCATGGTAAATATACTCTTACGCTGCTCATGTCGTACTGTGGGCTTTACATTGAGAGACATCATATTGAAAGGCTACTAAAACTCAAAGGGAATTTTCCTATAGGTCAGGGCCCAAAAGCTCAGAAAAAGCATTTTCAATGTAGGTTTTCATATTTTTGTCTTTATCCAGACAAGGTCAATGTACACCTCTCTCCATGTTTTCATCTTCATATTTTATCTCAATAGCACACAGGGGATTTCATCCCTCAAATGGAGTCAGGGTTGCCTCACTCTCAGCATGACAACGATAAATTGCTGCCAACATCTGGCTCTTTTTATACGCTGAGATATAAGCTTACTGCTGTTTGTCAGGGAACTTGAAGGAATCTACAGTATGTGTTATGTTGCAACATATCGAGTTTATTAATTAGCTAATCTTAGTTGTGTCTGTTTTAATGCTCACTTGCTCAGCAATATGCTGTTTATCATGCAGGTTTTCTTCTCAATGCACATTTGCTAATGACGCCCAGATGAATTTTGCTAATGCTGGTAGGATTTATGTTTATGTTATTATGATTTTTATATATACTTGGGTATGTTCTTTTATTTGGTTCTCATAATGTAGAAAGTGCCATGTAGTTTTGTGAATTTAGCTTGATCCTGATATTTTTGCTAAGACTACAGTAGCCTATATAAAAAGTAATTTAGATGTTACCACATGAAACACATTTTTAGGTTACCTGACTACAATTTTTTACAGGGTATCTTAGCGTTTATTTATTTGAGTAAAATACTTGCTGATATTAAAATTGTTTTTGCAAGTGAGGCATGGCCGATTAGAAAAGATTGCTAGTCATTGGTTGACAAGGCCAAGACTTCTAGACGTAATTGTTCTGAGCAAGTTGATGAGTTAGTAAAACTTTAATAAAGTAGAACTGTCATTGAGATTTAGAGGTTTTCTTCAGCAGAAGTCAAACAGCAATGGTACAAACAATGTGAGATGTTGATTCACAAAACATTGATAACAAAATCTCAGGACAGGGTTTAAGATATAGTATATAGGTGGATATAGCAATGGCTTTCCCACTGGACTCTTTATAGCCTAATAAAGCCTCAGTAAATCCGGCCAACAGAGACTGGCAGGAAAGTAGCGGCCGTGCCGCATTCCTGACTGACTGCATGAGCTGCGCTGCTGCCAGGATTTTCTGCAGATTTACTCGCAGAAAGTGTCATCTTGCACAAACTGGTGTGGCTTCCACTGACTTAATCAATTCACCACGCCTGAAGCCCAGCGTAGCGTGGGAGTCCCTTGCAAAGGAACCGGCTTGTGAAAGAAAGAGAAGTGATCTAGTGAAGCGCATGGATCACGCACTGATGCTCGAGTTGTTGTAAAGGAAAGGAATCAACCTATGTCTCATGTACACAATGTTCACTGCTTTATATTTGTGAAAGTTGATGTAACTTTTTGTGTTCTTCATTAAGGTTGACTGCAACAGTCCTGTATGGCCTCACATGAATCCAAACTGTGGGAATAACTACAACTTTAATGCACAGACTGGTAAGAAATAAAATCATTTCCATTTTATTTTATTTTATGCAGAGTTCTTTGTGTCACTAATCATGTAATGTTTCTCGATCAATCCAGCCAGTGCGGGGGCCAGAACTCCAGGAGCGTCTAGTTTGCAGTGTCTGTCCAGCATCGTGGACAGGCTGTCCTCTGTGGACACGGGAACTGCAGTGGGAATGAAGAACATGGTCGCTCTTTCTCCGACTGGAAGTGATTCCCAGTGCAGTTCTCCAGACAGTCCCAGCAACAGACCAGTCTATCACGTCCTGTGAGAGGGAGCGAGACACACATTGCATGTTCATTTTGGATAATTTTTTAATGCTTTCAGAAACCAATAAGAATGTAGAAATGTCAAACCTCCATTCAGCACAATTACAAAGGTTTGCCCTCAAATTTATGGTTAAAATGCTAAACAAAATCTGTGCATTCTTTCTGGGCCTGGTTATAATTTGGCTTATGTCGTCAGGTTTTAACTTAACTGTCTTAAAAAAACAAAAATTATCCATAAAAATATATAACATTAAAGTACAAACAGTGGATATTTTACTGTTTGCTGACTATGTAGCTTAACTACATTGACATTGGTTTTATTTATCAATAATAATCGCTGTGGTACTTAGTAAATGCTGTTGTCCACATCTTTGTGTTGTAAATAAGATTGTACATAATTTTAAATGACTGTTATTGTATTCATGTAATGTTTTTTTCTGTCATATTTAATGAACATTGTCACATAAAATGACTTTTTCTCCAATAATAAATCTCAAAAAGTTGTATTTAATACCATTTGTCACTATTTGATTTAAAATGAGGAATAAATACTCGGGTGCTTTTTGCATCTCAGTAATTATTGACTGCAGCTTGGGCCCAATCATACGCCATTTGTCAGCTGCCAGAAAATCATGGCTGTTGGAGGAGGACAGTTGATAATGTGATGAGTTGGATGTTGAAGAAAGAGAGAGAAAGAAAGGAAATGAGCTCTGTGTGCCTGTTTGCCTAATGTAACAAATGTTACACATCATTCACACCCTCTTAATACCATTGTCTTGAACAAATGGCCACACGCTGACACTTCAAGGTGCTGCTTGTGTGTGTGTGTGTGTGTGTGTGTGTGTGTGTGTGTGTGTGTGTGTGTGTGTGTGTGTGTGCGTGTGTGTGTGTGTGTGTGTGTGTGTGTGTGTGTGTGTGCGTGCGTGTACGGGTGTCTGTTATATGGAGAGAGAGGGAGAAAGAGGGAGAGGGAGAAAGAGTCTTTGCACAAAAGAAATAATTTGTTTAATTTCATTATTGCTCACAATATTAAGTGGGGTAAGATGCATCAGTGTGTCAAGTTGCTTTGACTGATTAATCTAAGTATTATTTTGTCACCATATATTAATGTGCCCCTTATAAACAGTGTTATCAAGTAACAGTGGTAAAACCTACTCGAATTTGATGCAATTAAACAAAAACTACTCAGAGAGCAAAATTTACACTGGATAATCAATAACAGTAAATAACAGTATAATAAAGAAGCTCTATAATGTGAATTTATGTATTTTATGTGTACATACTATTGCTATTTGTTTAAAAATGAATAGCCTGTAGCTCAAACAGAGCGTTGGTTGCTTGCAACGCCAAGGTCATGAGTTCGATTCCCAGGGAAAGCAAGAACCAATAAGAATGTAAATGTGTAGGCTACCTTAAAATGCAATGTAAGGCGCTTTGGATAAAAGCGTCTGAAAAATGCATGAATGTAAATGTAAAAACATCCTCAAACACTATATCCTTAGACTTCAACAATGACATAAGACTTTATGAACTGTAAACAATTATTTTCATGATTTGTAATCACAAATCTTTATCTTTTGTCAAATCAACTTAGATAATTAATGTGGTTAAGATAACATCATATTTTGACTTTCTAATTAATGTGATTAAGATAATATAATATATTATTTATTAAAACAGTCTCCCTCATTAGATTGCATTAACTCAATTTTTTAATTTCAATTAACTCAATTTTTTAAGGCAACCAGGTAACTTAATATTTAAAGATAAACCAACTATATTTTTTTACAGTGTAAATCAACAGTAAAATATGAAATACATCTTGTGCACTTTGGGTGTAAAAATAAATTAATAAAAGCATGTGAAATACAACAGTTAATTAAATTCTACCCCTCATCCACATGTTTTAGGAAGAGTTATGACAAATATGACTGTAATGTGCATTAATATTAGCAATGTAGCTTATCTCACTCATATAGTGTTCTTGTTAGTGAACCAAATTGAGAAACAACCCTTAAGTAAACTTTTTTTTTTAAAATTGCAACCCCCATTAAAGTAGCTTTATTCAGTCTCTGGGCCAATTTTGCTCTCGTAAAGAGGTTCAATAATGCATTAGAGTATCTTTCGCTGAGAATCTTTCAAAGTGCTTTAAGTACAGTAGATTCAATTTCAGTAAGCAATCCTGTCTCCCACCTGGCTTTAACTCCAAATGCAATGCAGGAAATATCTATGGCTAAAGGTCTACTATAATCCATTAAATGACTCATATATTGGATTTATTATTAACCCTTTAAAGGATTTGAACCTTCAATAGATTGAATAGCATAGTCTGCTCTGACTGCACGTTAAAAGCTTTTCATTGTAGGCCATAAAAGATGACTTTTTTCACTTAAAAAAAACCTTTTAATTCCTTTGTGTGTGCGTGCGTGTGTGTGCGTGCGTGTGTGTGTGTGTGTGTGTGTGTGTGTGTGTGTGTGTGTGTGTGTGTGTGTGTGTGTGTGTGTGTGTGAGAGAGAGTCATTTTTTGTAATGGTGTATATCTTAATGTCTTGACAAAAAAAAAGGAGAAAGAAATTACACTTTTTCTCTTGGAAAAGGATATAGTTCATTGACCTTTCTGCATTGACAACAATGCACTTAAGACCTTTGGCCACTAGAGTGCAGTATTTTCTCAAGTGCATACACAATGCTGTATACAGATGCTGTGACTCCTGGTAACCAAAGGCCTTCAGCCGAGTTTTGATGTTTAAGCAATAAATTACATTAAACTGAATAAAAAAAAATAGTTGAATCTTGTATAACATAAAAAAGTTGAAAAATTATTTTGATGAGTTAAAGCAAAAACATGTTGTCATAACTTATTGATCATATACATTTTTTTTACAGGCTTTCAGGTTTCAAAATGTCTTACTTTCATAAACAAAAAGCTTAATTAAATGTAGTTTGTAAAATAAACTTTTTTAAATTAAGATTTCATTTGATCAATAAATTAGTGCTTAGCAGATGTGAACAGGTTATCTGAAGTAACTTCTGTTATATTACTTATTTAGCATACCATGCTAACAATCTAATTTTTTAGAAGAGAAAGTAAATTGGGCAACACAGAAAAAACAGACATAACTCATTTTCATTAACTGCTCATCCAATAATTAGTGTGCAGGTCACAACTTGACAGGTTCAATCCTTCAAACTGTCAGTCTGTGCGTTAGTGGTGGAGAATATAAGTAACACTTTTGGTAGGTTACAAAGTTACGCCAGTAGGTGGTGTGGTGGCGAAGATTGCCATGTGTATTATGAGCGAGTCATTGAATCACTCAAACTCAGACGATTCCTTAAAAAATGACTCATGACGTGAGTGAATTAGACTACAACAAACGCGATTGGTTGCTCGGGACACTCGACGGTTGATTTAGCTTCGCTCGGAAGTTTGGGACAACATTTGTTAGCGCACAAAAACAACAGACAACATTGTGTCTAAAATGTAAGTTGCTCTATATTAACTTTTTATATATTGAAGAGTTGTTGAAACATGATGTTGGACATGGGATAGACTTTTTGCTTCTTTAATGCAAATTGATTTAATCTGTCTCTCTTGGCATTTGGTAAACAAACAATTTTTTTTTTTTTACAAAACTGGTTAATATTCCAGATAGTTTGTACAATAAATAGCCTGTGCTGATGTCACACAGGTTTAGATATAAAGCTCTGATTTAAAATTCACCAGACCCACGATTCCATGTGCAAATCCGTGATCCAAGTAAATCTATGTGTTGCCTGAGGTGTACCTTTGTTAGTGATAAATAAAATATTTTAAAAGATCCCAGTTTCAGGGTTTTCCAATGGATATAATCTGTTGTTGTCAGGATTTTGCTCAAACTTGTGGATTTTCTGCCATAGAATATTACATAGACAGATTACGTTTGTTTAGCTACACTTTTAGAACAGATTTTAAAGAAATTAAAAAAACACAACTGGATCACATCATGATTCATACTTATCTTGGGTGCCCATACACTTCTCCCATGTAGTTTCATGAGTTAAATGTTTTTTCAAGAAACAGATCCTTTGGAAATGTAACTGTCGTATGCTATGTTGGACTGTTATAGGTTTAATTATATATTAGGGGCTTTTTTTCATTTATTAGGACATTTTCATATCAAAATAACATTGTTATATCAGATTGTAACATCATGACAGAGCATTTTTATTAAAAAAAAAACCTTCAGAACTTCAGATAATTGTGGAAATTCCAGAGCCTTTAAAGGTTGGGTAGGCAATTTCAGAGAGGCTAGCCATAGCAAGCTACCTTTGTAAGCGTAAGATCCCACCCTCCCTTCAGAGCGTCTCGTAAGCCTCACCTCCTTAAAAACACATGAATGCGCACAGCAGAGCAGAGTATGCAAAGCGTCACAAGAGACGGTGTTAAATTACCTCGTGTCTCAAAGCACATTACAATAATAATGAATGTAAACAACTTACAGAGCACGGACTTACAGAGCACGGTTTGATAGTGTTGCTAGAGAGAGGCTTAAATCTGAGGACGTGAACAGCTCCAGGTAGAACGTCACAGGTTGCCATCCTATAATTACGGTTATGGCGTGAACGCAGCATAAGCTCATTGTTTTGGTTCAGGAGGAACCATTAAAGGCAGCTACTGTTTGTTTGCGGCGCTCTGTGACTGTCTGTCTACAAGTTTGGATAGCCTTACGGAATAAGCTGATGATCTGTGATGTCTGCAGGAGCGCGGAGGTATGGAAATACATACATTGACAGGCAGGTCAGACATCCTAACATTTTTTGGTCTGAGACTTCAACAGAAGGTATACATTTTTTAATATTGAGAACACTTTTATTATGAAGAAAGTTTCAACCAAAATAGCCTAATAGAAAAAAATAGCCTACCCCGCCTTTAAATTGTGGGAAATTCAGTACTGTTAAATGCATAATCCATTCTAACCAGCGAATTTCTGCATTAGTCTTTAACAGTCAGGTTCATCTATTGCAATGTGACAAGGGCATTTGGGCTATTTATCAGTCCATTGGATGCCTGATGAGTGTAAAAGAATTTCACTGCACTGGATAAAAGTATTTTCCTGTCTCTTCTCACTTTTGCACCGGCTTATGTATAAAACTTTTTCTGAAGAAGACTTGACTCAAAATTTTCTCTGCATGAAGAAAGTTATTGGGGTCATTGAATCATTCTTTCAAATGATTCATTTAAATTCACAGATTAATCCAAGAACGACACACCACTAACACCACACAACAGATTCTTCTGTGGTTTGCAACTGTTTTTGACGGCAGATTTAAAAGAGACTTACAGTTTGTGTCTAAAATGTAATTACACGATATTAGCTTCTTGTTTATTGAACTGTGTTGATTGGTCACCAGGATGTTGCAATATACGGTTGCTTAAGTGTTCTAAGTGGTTGTTAGCGTGTTTCTATACGTTCGTTAGGGGGTTCTGGATGGTTTATAGGTAGTTAAGAAACAAAGATTTGAAGCTTTGCACACACGCACATATATTTATTTATACAAATATAATATGTATAACAATTGCATATCAATTGGTATTTTTTTCACTGTATAATAAGATCAGCTTGTCCAGCCTCAAAAATGCAAGTCATTAATAAGAAAGTCTGTAAGTAAACATATAAAAGGGAAGAGAATCCATTAAAATGAATTGATTGATAATCAAGGAACAAATCAACTTGGCGTGATTTTGTCTATTAGAATGACACGTTTACATGTTACCCACAGTCTGAGATTACTCAAAAACCAACCAACAAAGGAACTAATTTAAGTATCTACCAAAGTCCTATGTCAGGAAAACCATCAAACCAAATTACAATAACACAGATACAATTTTACCTTTGATTACTGGTGGTCATCAACTACTTGCTGATTTACAGTTTTGCTTCTATAAGACTTCAACTAACAGTACAACTATAGCGCTGCAATGGATAGACATTTTGCCAGCTTTTGACGGCTTGAGTTCAGGGAAAGAAGTTGAGAAATAAAAATGCAATAACATTTTTTTAGAAAATAAAACTAAATGCAGTAGATTAACTCTTGCTTTTTAAATTGATTGTCAAAACAGGACAATGTTAAAATATTTCTAGTGAATGAGGTGGTCGGTTATGTGAAATTACTGAACACAAAACAATCTTTCAAACCTCTAAGATAATAAACTTGAAAATAGACCTTTAACATAACAAAATACTGTTATAATTTACCTCCATTTGTAGATATCATGTATCTGTGTTTGACATTCTGTTCGTCTTCAAAGTAAATAATTTCATAATGTGAACTATGTCTGAACTTAAATAGAATTTTTCTGAATTAGATTTTAAATTCAGGACTAGAGACATCACAACCATAAAACCGCATCAAAACTGTACAGCTGCATGCAGGACCTGTTAAAGGTCAAGTGTGTAATTTCCGCACCACTTGTGCCACAAAACAAAATTGCGAAAATAAGGACTACTTTCAAACAGGTTTCCAGAACACTCCCTTTATGCCATTGGTTTCCAAACATGAAGTCCAGCCCTAAAATCACGCTATTGGTTGGATGCACAAACAAATAGTGTATGCAATGTTCTAATATACCAATGCAGTGTTTACACTTTTTACTTAAATTTGTATATTAATGTGGGATCAGAGAGAGTATTTGCAAAAATTACACACTTTTCCTTTAAATATGCCCGTCATACAATATGCCAAATTTCTCTAATCTCTGTCAATGGCACTGTGATACAGTGATCTCATAAGAAAATTCTGTGCAAATGGTTTTTATGGTTTAGTCTGACTTATGTCACATGGTGCATAAGATACAGTTTTTATATTAACTTTACCCTTGTAAGATGAATCTTCTACGCTTAAAGTTCACTTTTTACCCATACTTTGACAGTAGATTGCGACAAAACAAGTGTTATTGCTAAATCTACTTTCTTTA
This sequence comes from Meda fulgida, assembly GCA_030578275.1. Classification (NCBI taxonomy): domain Eukaryota; kingdom Metazoa; phylum Chordata; class Actinopteri; order Cypriniformes; family Leuciscidae; genus Meda; species Meda fulgida. Next base: position 13,770,594 of record CM060619.1, read on the forward strand.
CAAAATATTCCTTGCTACAATATGGTATAAAATACCTGTGTTATCCAATTACGGACTACTGACATAAAAAGCGCTTTCTTTTCACAGAGACAACCAGCACCAAAAGAACCCTTCGTTACTGTAATGCTGTGGCAACAAAAACATAATGAAAATAAAAACAAATTGTTGAACGCTTTATCACATTATCACAAAACTACAATAGGGACTTTTAAGAGGGTCACAACTTGCGATTGGTTTCAGACAACTGAAATATGAACAAGTAAGAGTAGAAGCCTTTCTCTATGACATCATGCCACATTTTTCCAAGCACCAATTTGGAACACAGATCATGGAGTTTTCAACCTTTTGAGTTGTAGGTAGTTGACTAAAAGAGGATAGTCGTCACTGGAGAACAGTAAGGGTCCTCTTCCGAGATCTCTCGGACCTCCTTACATCACATCTTTGAGAATAAATCTCACCCAGTGTCCTCTACTTTTTCTTCTTTTGGAACAGCCTGTGAAAAACCAAAAGGACAAAAGCTGAGAGACAAGTTTAAAGGGACTGTCAAAACCTTTCCTGATATTTCTGGCTATTTTCTTTATATAACAACACGTACATAGAGATATGTAACAGGTCGGGGCTTGAACCTTTAGTTCAATGTGTCCTCTATGGGAAGTACCAGTGTTGTAGTCGAGACCAGCTAATTTGAGTCCAAGTCCAGACTGAGACTCAGTCAAGGCCAAGACCACGAACAAATTCTCCGGAGTCATGACAAGATCGTGAAAACTTGGTTTTGGACTTTGACTTAAGACGTGAGGCTGAGTATGGACTTAAGTACTACAACACTAGCAATTATGTTAATAGCTGAACATAAATTGGGCTTTTGCAATTATTTAGCTTTATACCAAAATCTAGTGCGCTAGACTGTCTAAACAGTGTGCTTCTGACATTTTTAGCCATTCCAAAAATGTATTTTATTTATGAGATGCCTTGTTTTGGGGGAAAGGTGGCATCGCATGTTGCCTTTGCAGACAAGTCATTTCCAGAATACATTATGAAAAGCCTTGAAAAAATTAACATTTTCTGCTGATAAATTTCAATATTTATTTGTTGGCAGGTTGCATAAAGTTCACATACTGTTTGGCACATCTCATATTATTTTCCCCATAAGCTAGAAACCCTGTTTTGGATGGTTTCTATTGGATATGAGCTTATTTTAGACTAGGTTCTCAACCCATGCAACTCCACGGTCCCCCATTGTTAAAGTCAATACATGCAGACCCGTGAAACCCCCGATAAGCTAAGATGTGTCCTCTTGTACTGCTGAAATAATAAAAACACAAGTTTCTTTTAGACATTAGACTTTTTTATTAACAGAAACTAAAGTCAAAAGTATACTTCCCTTGTCTGCTTTTTGAAGAGTAAAAAATGTAATTTGCCAATACAAGCCTTTTAGTAAATTGACAATTTCGGAGTTTTTGCATAAAAAAAAGTACACTTAATGTTCCCAGATTTTTAATTCATATATATATATATATATATATATATATATATATATATGAATTAAACATCTGAATGAATGAAACATCTAAAAATTCTGATGATTTAGCCTTTAATTGTTAAATGATTTATAACTGATAAATTCAAGATGTGCATCCCCCCTTCCCCCAATCTACAATAGATCTTGAAACTTATTTGTTTTTCAGATATGTGTGTATGTGCTGTGGTTTAGTGTTGGCAGAGTGCTCTCTGCCAGTCTTGATAGGGGATGATCTGGGGCTCAGCTCTCTCACCATGATCCTCTTGCCCAGACATAATGTCTCAAAAATACTCACAAGCACATATGATTTTATAGCCAAGGTTTTAGCCACAAGCAAGAGATGCACAAGGAATTCCATTAGGCCTCTGGTGATAAGTGTTCAGAGGCCAGTGCCTCTGTGAGAAGTGTATCCACATGGACATGCTTTTGAGTCGGCACTACTAACTTCATTTTAGGCTTGGATGGTTTCTAAGGCGAGGTTACAATGCTGCCGACTATACTGCTGCTTAGAGCTAACTATGGTGTGAGGAGGCAATGAGGCGAGAGATGGGCAGAGTATCATTAATACAAGGAGATGTGCTTTGGTTTGTCTGGAAAAGACTGACTAATAGAATTCTATTGTATTGCATTTGCAAAGATGAAAGACGTCTCGAGATAATAAGAGTGCTGTTATTTCAGAACAGTGATATTGGAAGTGATAAAGGATGACATACTTTCTCTTTTTAATATAGGAGTGAGGCGCTGTTTCAGGAGTTAATATGTGATGTAAAATTACTTGTAAATTATTCTGACAATGACATATCAATTAGCACCAAATAGAAAAAAATGGCAGTATTTTATAAGCCTGTATATATATATATATATATATATATATATATATATATATATATATATATATATATATAATATAAATTATTCAACCCCCTGAATGGAATCCCTCACAACAGCACAAATCTTCAAAACAACAAGGAACATGATACAAATAGATAGCGAAGGCACGAAATGTTGCCTAAAGACACAGTTGAAAGCATAGTTTTGCAAGTTCAAAGTTAAAGGAACAGTGGTAGATTTCTGAGAAGGCCCGTTCAGAAAACCCCTCGAGTGACTGCAAAAGACCTGCAGCAATACTTGGTGGCAACAGGCACTGAGGTTTCAGCTGCACAGTAAGGCTCGTACTAAACGCATGCCAGAACTCCAAAACGTACACCACTACTGACCCACAAGCACAAGAAAAGTATTCAAAATCATATAAATAAGCCACAGAAGTTTTGGTATTCTGTTCTGTGGGGCGATGAAAAAATGGATCATGTCTAGAGGAAGAAGAATGAAGCATATGTTGTAAAGAACACACTGTCTACAGTGCAGCATGGTGGAGCCTGTGATGCTCTACGGCTGCTTTATATCCTCTGGCACTGGAAACCTGCAGCGTGTGGAAGGAGAGATGGATTTATTGAAGTATCAGGAGATCCTAGGAGAAAACGTCATGCCGTCAGTTTGGAAACTGAAGCTTGGACCTTCCAACTGGACAATGATCCCAATCATACCTCAAATTCCACCATGGCTTGGTTTCAGAAGAAGTCCTGGAAGATTCTATAGTGGCATCACAGTCTCCTGATTTGAACCCCATAGAAAATCTCTTGTGGGATTTGAAGAAGGCCAACAATATTCCTGAACTGGAGGCCATTGCTCATGAGGAATGGGCTCAGATTCCTCAGAAACGCTGCCAGAAGCTGGTGTCTGGTTCTCATTTGCAGCAGGTCATAACAGCAAAAGGCTGTTCTACTAAGTACTTAAAATGCTTGCCATGAAGGGGTTGAATAATTTTGAGACTGCAAAAGTCATTAAAAGTTGCATTTTCAGTTTAATTTGGGGAAAACACTTAAAACATTTGTTGTGTTGAGCTATTTCAATTACTTTTGTTTGATTTGTTCAATGCAAACAGCTGAAAGTCTGTATATTTTGCCAATAAACCTTATTTGCAATGGGGTTAAATAATTTCGATTGCAACTGATATATATATATATATATATATATATATATATATATATATATATATATATATTTATATATATATATATCGATCGGAAGTTTGGAAAACATTACTTTTTTAAATTTTGTCGAAAGAAGTCTCTTATGCTCATCAAGCTTGTTGGCCCAACCGTGCTGAAACTTGCTGGTAGAACGCGGTTGCTTTTTATTCACAGTGGAAAATTCACATGAAATGGAAAGGTTAAGAAACGACAATGGTTTGGCCCGAGGGTGGAAAAGCGGCGATTGTTGGCTCAAGAATAGTTCAATAAAAACATTCTGTCATCATTAACCCCCCATCATGTTATTCCAAACCTGATGACTTTCTTCTGTGGAACACAAAAAAAGATACTTTGAGGAATGCTGTTGTCCAAACCACACTGGACCCCATTAACAAAAGTAGGCCTATTACTGAGACTTTTTTTTAGTATATCTTCTTTTGTGTTCAACAGAAGAAAGAAAGTAATACACATTTGGAATAATATGAGGGTGAGTAGCCTAAATGATGACAACATTTTCATTTTTGGGTGACCTATCCCTTTAATTTAAAGCATTACTAAAACAAATGGTTCCATCAGTGAGATTTACAGACTTAAAAGGCCCCTTTAGGTGCAGTAATAAAAAAACTATTGATTTCTCATCTAAATAGCTCTTAATATTCCCTTGAAAGTCCCTTAAGTGTGATCCTTCAATGTCTGGACAAGTGCCTGATAAGCAAATCTTTTTTATTCAGCTCAATCTGTGATGTCATCAGCACTTCTCGCCAGCTCCTTCAATTGATTCATTATCTCACATTATGACATAACAGCTGAGTTTCAGACTCAATAGCTATCTGTTTTCAGAACAATGTTCCACTGGTGACAGGCAGCATGCAGTACCAGATGTCCCACAGGCCTCAAGGGTTGGTGGGGCAGCTACCTCTCTGTGTGCCACCCTGTTGAGGTCCTGTTACCCTTAAAGCAATGAAAAGCCTCACCTACGACATGTGGTTCTGCTGGGCGGCCAGGTTTTGCTGCTGCTGTTGTTGCATGAGCAACTGCTGCTGCTGGCGTCTGCGGGCGGTACGGAGCTTCTCGAACCTCGCCTCCATCTCCTCCAGGACTTTAGGGGTGTAACGCACCACCAGTTTGACACTGTCCTTGGCTGCTTTCAGTAACTCCACAGCCTTCTCGTGGTGTTCACCCTCGACGCTCTGAGGAAAATAATTTCGTAGTCAGTCTTTCAGAGCAAACTGTTGTTCATTTCATCTAAATCAAAGGAACGAATTGCAAACGCGACGTCTCTCTTTGCACGTCCAAAGGTTTGTTGATGGCTCCTGGACCTTTATTATATCCAAACTCTATTTTTATATTTTATACCTATATTATATCCAGACAACTATTTTTGTCAGCTCAAATCTGCACTAGAAAATGCTCCACTGTGATGAACATTCAATTACATTTTGGCACAAAAGAGCCATTAATTTCCTATTAGCTCAGGAACCGTAACATGTTTGCTTTAATGAGAAATTGTTTCTCAAATGCTGTCCCAAAATGCCTTCCTTTACAGTCTTTGACGCAAATGAAATCAAATGGATCCTCTGTCATCTTCGAGGCATTAGACATTAGTTTCTATAAACTCAAATTACTCCTTCATGTAATAAAATTTTAACAATCTGGAATGGTGGCAGAGAAGAGAGCAAAGAAACTGGCTCCAAATGGTTTCCCTGCAGCAGCTTTTTTACTGAAAGATTTATTCAAAGATTAATTCCCATCTGGCTTCAGTGACAGTCTGACACATCTTAAAATTTACAGTGATTTATGAAAAGAATAAGTCTGTCCTTTTCAGTTGTACATACAGTCCTGCTGTCTTATTTGTCCACATTTAGCATTTTAAAATGTCAAGCTTAGCCTAAGTAGAATGAAAGATTAGAAAAGTTCAGTCTCTAATGGGTCTGAGATAATAACAGCTGCAAAAATTGATTTATTAGCATATTACGTCATGATGGGATCAGCCTTGTAGACTGTTGGAAATTCATTGAGATCAATGTGAAAATGTTTCTGCTGTAATAATCTCACTTCAGCCCAAACTGATCTGTATCAATTAAAAAGCCAGTGGGCCCTCCAGCATGATGGCATCTTATTTGACAGCTCTACACAGCTAAAAAAAAAACATCTCACTAGAAAATGTAAATGATTTTTGTTGCACAAACAATTAAGTTGTTTTCCCTACTTTACCTGTAAAAAAATAAAAATAAAATAAAAACTCCTACATTTTGTGAAATGCTTCCTTTGTGCTTTTTTGGATAATTGATCTAAACGCTGACAGGTCATTCTTACTATGCAGTAACGTTTCATGTCGCCATCATGCATGTCTAAATATATTGGATAAAATGTATAAAACTAAGTAAACAGAGAAGTGAATTATAAATAGTTTTACTACTTAAGGTTAAGGATATGTCCCCTTTTTTTGTAATTTCCCCATATTCTAACTTGATTTTTTTTATAGGGTTTCACTTTCCATCCTGCAAATTAAAAATATAAATTCAACTAGCAAAGAAATGACATCATCCTCAAAGAAGTTAAATTCTTTTCAATGTGAAAACAGCGCATGCTACAGTAAGTATTAGCAATGCACTGCACTGATACATTCTGTGATGTTTCGTGGCATTAGCTGATTTGTCTTAAACTTTCCATCTTATTTTATACATGAACAGAAATGATAATATAGTGATATAGGCTAGGTATATTAATAACAAGTGGTAAAAATACCTACCTATAATGAATTTTGAGGTAATACCCTCATGTATTTTGCTCTTTATTTCCATTTTGTTAGGTTCCATCCAATTATGCATACTGATCCTTTTCTTTCAATTGTGTGAATAACCAAAACATAATTAGTAAAGTGCCTCAGCTTTTATAGTCTTGTATATCTTTTTAAAATAGAAATAGGTATGTCCTTAAATTACACGCATGCATATTTTATAGAGTTACAGAGTACAAAAGGTTATGTAGAACAGGAACATCCCTGGCAACTCACCACTCCATTGACGGACAAGAGTTGGTCTCCTCTCTTAAGACCACCATGCCTCTCAGCCACGCCCCCAGGGATGATGCGTGAGATGTAGATCGGTGAGTTCTGCTCTTTTCCACCCATCACATTGAAGCCAAGCCCCTCGTCCGTCTTGGGCAGCTCCACCACCCTCGGGTGGGAATGACCCTCACTGGCTGCGAATGCCGCCACGGTTGCCTGGTGGGAGCCAAAGAGTTCAAAGTATCAGTGAATGTGAAATGTGACTGAGAAATATAGATAGACCAATATATCACCAAGCCTGATTTACAAGATAATATGGCCATTTTGAGATTGTCAGATTCGTCAAAATATTGATTACATATTTAAAACTTAACAGTAGCTATGTTTCCATCAACCTATTTTTATGTGCATTTTGGGATATCGCATAAAAAAAATAGATGTAAATGCCAACATGCACATAAAAAATTTAGTCCGATAAATTACGTGCATAAACTAAGATGGAAACACAATTGGCGAATAAATTCCTCGATGCACATCAAAAAAGTCATGTGACTTTGCGTGATGAGACGGCATAACTGGACTAATCAAAGGACCGTTCTCGTTGCACAGCTTCTGAAAATCTGTTTTGGTCATTCTGAAATGCCTGAGCAAAGTCTTTCGTCAAAGTGGTTTAGTATAATTTCCTTCCAGAACTGTCTTATACGACTGCATTCCCAGGTATCCGCCTCAAAAAGCAAGATAACATGACTGTTCATTGCGTTTCGTCTGTGCGCTCTTAGGCTTAAGTAATTTATTATATACTAAAATATATATATGTGGCTTCTTCTACTTTTCTTAGTGATATTTAGTGCCAGTTTATCAGAAAGCTAAATTGTGTTCTCTTCGACACATGGATGGAAACGGTGCTTCATTCGCAAATGTGTTATGCGATATTACTAATGGATGGAAACATAGCTATTGATGCACATTTCAACATGGATTATTTTATGATCAGTTGTACATTATACTGTATCATATGTAGTCATTATATTGGCCAAAATATGCCAATCTGCTCTTAAAAAAAACTGAAGTTGATGTTGCTAAGAATAAGGAATCTCCTTTACATTCAAGACAGCAATTCTAGTGTGTTAAATGGCTATTATACAAGATATGTATTGCTGACTAGCATGAAACCCCTTTTAAAACACTTTAAGGTGGCATATTCAAGAACCAGTAACCTCTAAACCCAATACTCTCACCAAGCTTCTGATACTACATTCTTAAAAGCCAAATTAAACATATCCAAATTGGCTTTACAAATACCTTTAGATTGACTCTCTTAGACTGTGGTCGAGTCCAAGTCTAGCCTTTTTGGAAGCTGTTATATCAGCATAGGGAAAGTGTCTGGATGTCAACAAACTTCTGGTCATGTAGTGCATCTCTGAAAGTTTTTTTCACAGCCTGTAAGGATATCTCAACATGTTCTATTTGTGCTGTGAATTCAGCAGTAAGATAAACTGCATCCTATAACCTGCTGCCTGCATTGTCATCTGAATTCCTGAGAATTCAGAGCTTGTTAGCCAGGCGCAACCACCAGGAGACTGAGAATGTGAAGAAGTACTTCCCGCTGAGCCACACTGTAGATAAAGGTGCAGCCCTGTGGGGCCTTGCTCATTATTAAGGCATTCATACACAGGGAACAGTGAGAAAAACACCAAGGATTTTCTGAGACTTTTCAAGGCGCCAGATTCCCAAATGGCAAACCAAGGCGTTTTCTGATCTCTGACTGAAAGAACTGAAAGAACAGCACCTTCCCTGTCTCGTGTGTTTCATGTCAGGCTAAAAAAAATGCTGTTTGAAAGTGCTCTGCATGCAAGACACCCTTTTCCCAGTTCCTCGTCCTTCACAGCTACATCCTCTCTGAGGGAAAAAGACACAAGTCGATATATAACAAACATCCTTAAAGCCTAGACTCTTTCATTGTTTTGTCGACATGTAAATCATCAGGTTGCCGTTTTAAAAGAAGATTATTTTTTACACACTAAAATTTTCCTGGTTTTATCAATTTATTTATTTAGTCAATAGCCCTATTTAGACGTGACTAGATTTCTAGTTTGAGGTACAATTCTTATCATGTGCCGATCTGCCCCAGCCGGTACGTTTATGGTTTCATTTTCCACTGTGGGGCTGATAAAGGAGTTCTTTGGAATATAGAATGTGTCGGTCATTGCCTCAGGAACGCAAGAGTATACTGACAATATTGCATCTAAAAGCGACCATGTTATGGAGGACGATCGAAAATTTATGTAAATGTTATTATTAATGTGTGTTTATATCACTCAAATAGTCCGCATAGCCAAATAAATATTTTTGGATCTACAGCCTTAACCTCTATTCATTTTCATTGTATGGAAAAGAGCAGCGTGAACAATTTTTAGACAGAAAATCTATGTTCCACAGAAAAATAACAGCATAAAGGTCTGGAATGGGGTCAGTAAAACAAATTACAGAATTGTAATGGCTGAGGTAACCCTTTAATCCCAACTGAAAGAATTATAGGACATCAGATAACCCAGAAGTATTCACAAATATTCTGAGCAATGGCCCACTCAAGCCCATTATAAGCCTTACAAATTACATCTTAAATAATTACACACACTTGACAAAGAATCTCCATTGGTAATGAATACTGGCTTTTAACATTTACATCAGCAATGCACTCGGCGTATGGATGAAAAAAATGCATCCCGGAGTAGCCGACTGGAGCTCATTGACAATTGCTGTAGGGGATCCCAAAGGATAACTGGGGCTTTTAGAGCTGTTCTTCATCCTATTTATGTGCCATCGATTGAAATCTGCCCCAACGGCATGCAGACGCAAGCTGCTCACACATGCTAATTGCCCTTTCGCTTGTGATTTGAATCCAATATGCTTTTCGAAACCTGTAGTAACTTTTCAAAGTGACCAAGTGAGGTGCTTTGAGGCATTCTAAGACTTTTGTAATTTACATCCTGCATTAGAACTTTAATTGATATGCTAATTCTGCTCATCTTGCGAGACCTGCTCACTGAGCATACTAATTACAGCAAGTGCTGCTGTTTTCTGTAGAAGTGCCATTGCTATAGTATAGCTCCATATTATTACAACACCACTTAAATGAGTCACACTATCGATTAAAGTTATTGCTTTGTTTTCATTATGTTGAAATCGAAAGCCTAAATGTCACTGACAATAACTACAACAGTGTCTAAATGTTTGCATGACTATAAATCAATGACAAGGACATTCATAATTCATAAAAATTCTGAAAGTGTTTGCTGTGCATGAATTGCCAACCAATCACCAGATTAGGCACAGGAAAGTCATTTTAGATCATAAAACCATAATACCAAAATATACGTGACCTCTGAAACATGTCCTTCAGGATATGGATCTAATTAAATATTAAGGTCATACATTTGTTTTTTATTTAATTTTCCCCTGAGGCTCACTTTTAATGTTAGTCAAGGTTGTTTTGCACTTGCTGTAAAAAAATTCATGACTGGGTGAATCCCAGCGTGATTTTCAGTCAAATATGCTCTAAAAGCGAGTAGATGATATCTTTAAGTGGGCTGGAACAAAGTATGACTGTAAAGCATCTGCCATGTGCTTAATGAAATTGTTCAATTAAGCAGTAACATCATCACTTTCACTTTTTAAAAATAATCTTTAATCACTCAGTCTACAAATGTTATGCAGAGCCTCATGTGCAGCCAGCAACAACACACCATTTTATTATTATTATTATTATGCTGCCCTTAAAAGCACACGCAAAACTTGTACCTCACCTTTTAAGACTTAAACATAATGTTGAAGTACCCTAAACAGAACAGAATAATTATATTGTGAAAAATAAACAAATACATACATCTGAATTCAAAATACTGAAAATTATTAATTTTTATTACATGTATGTATTTATACAAGATATCAAAACTAAATGTTTGTGAACTGTGAAGTGATTAAGTTCACACTTGTTGTCTATAAGTTGTTTTGTACATCCCACCTCTAAAATTATTGAATTACAGCATGTCAAATTAAAATAACTTGCCAAATCACATTATAATGACCTGCTTTCCACTCACCGATCTCTATATTATAGATAATTATCTATATTATAGACCAGTATTTCCTCAATGTTTCAAATTGACACACCCAATTGATCACAACTCGGCAACTCATCTAGAATTCTGAGCTTCCCAATTTTAAATACGACTTTTTTGGCCATTCATGTGCTTGGAACTTGTAATTACGATATTTACAACCCTACTTGAAGGGCACATTACTCTTAGTTATATAACTGGAATATAACTGGAATAAAAGTGTCGTCTTCTGGCATTATGAATAGTATATCTATCCTGCTTCCTCCTTATTAATTAACCGTGACTTGGTGGCATCCTTAATGACTAAATGTGGGCGGTCATGTTCAATAATGGTCTTTTTGGACGAGGGAGGAAGTTTTAATTTCTTCAACTGTCAGTTTCATTGTACATCAAAGTCTTTCATTTGAATCATGTAATAGTAAAGAACAAGTAAAATTTGATTTCTCATAATACGACCCCTTTAAAATGCATTAATTAGTGTGTCTCTGTAGACATTTTAACATTTCAGATATTGAAATGCAAAGAACACCCTCAATAACTAAGTCTTCTGTTTTTACAGATTTACATAATTAATAGACTATTACTCTGAGCGCAAGCCTAATTGGGATCAAAAAACAATTACAATAACACCCACAAGAGCGGCCTATTGAGCTATTCAAAATAGGTATCGCAGGGTACTGCTCAGCATCCTTTGTAGAATCCAAGCATGCTTTGTGTTTTCTGTCTCGCTTGCCATTCATCGCTTGGCTCTTTGTGTCTAGTGTAACTGTGCACAAGTCTGCTGGTCTGTGTATCCATGCAGAGAGAGATGGTGGGCGGAACTCTCTGGACGGCAGGGTGGCTTTTAACTGGCAGGGCTCTAGCATTTGGCCATTGATGTATATCCCTGTATGCGATGTAGGGATGTGCATAAGTACATATTTTCATAATCATCCAGTTGGTGAGTTGCATGAATGACTAGTCGACTATTCAGTTTTAAAGAGCCCTCTATAAATTGGCTAGTTTCAGGTTCGGCCAATCAGAGTCAGGATTCTTTCATTCAAACATAGGATGAATGGAACAGTTCAAGGTCTTAAGACCGACTTAAAGGTAAGTTTCTTGTCAAGAGTCAATCTGAGACATCTGGCACGCCGCAATGACTGATAGATAGGGTAAAATTACACACTGCTTAAAAAACTACCATGGGGATTGTGACCCATCCCCCCCCCCCCCCCTTTTCTTTTTTATGTTTCCTCTCTTTTTCACAAGATAGTACTCTTTATGAATTTGAATGAATGCTGTTTCAGTGACAGTGTCTGAAGAGCAACTGGCAAGTGTTTGCATGCTGGTCTGGCTAATTGCTGATTGTTTATCAAATCAAGACAGTTTGCGGAGAAACATTTGAAAATGTTCTTAGTTAATGGATTTCTTCTGGATGTCAGAAAAGGGCTGTTATTAGTTTAGCAGATGTAATTATGTTGTATGTGTAATACAGAAACACAGGGTAAGTGATGTGGATATAAATAAACTCAGACGTACCTTAGCTGTGGCACGTGCTTGATACTCCGGACATCCATTCACTGTTATCGTTTCATGCATATACTGATAGACCTATTAAAATAAACAGGGAAAAAGAGACTTTTTAAGTTTCAATTCCTCTACCGTTATCAAAATCACATAAAACATGCTTAAATAGTAATACGGAACTCTGCAACAATACAATGTTACTTCCTATCATATTACTTCTCTGGATGCAGCCTATACTGTCATGGCAAAGAACAGTTTGAAAAGAATTTTGCTAAGCGAGTTAAAGTTAGTTAAACTGTCGATCTGTTATGATATCTACCTGAATGATAACATCTGGTTTGTGGTCACATTAGCTAATCTTTTGTGAAATTCTGTGGGCAAAGTAGGTCCAATGTCAATAGTTTAATGGTGCATGAAGCACCACAATTTTAGAGGTAACTTCCAAACCAAGTATCTTTAATTGGAAAATGTGGTGGATTTGCATGTGAAACAAAGTTGAATCCAATGTGAAATCCGCATGGGTAAATTCTTCAAAGTGTCCTTAAAGCAAAATTCCCAATCGCATGGATTCCTATTGAAATGACTGATTTTCGCTGTATAAAGGTAAATGTGACCGCACCCCAAGAGTGTATACAAATATGTTTGACAGGACTGCATTCTTGCGATGCACTGGCTAAGCATTTTCTTGTGTTTATGTACTTACGCTAATTTGTTTCTGAAATGTGAATAAAAAATTCAAGCAGGAGCACCTGTGGCTGCACTGTGGTGTTCAAATTCTAGGGCAGCAATGAGAACTCAAACTAACAAAAATAGTTAGTTTGACATTTTGTCATGAATAATTCTTAGATTTATGCTTCTTCTTATGCTTTCAGTTTCTGGAAACCTTTATTATGCTTTTATAATTTGGTTTAAAGAGCAAAGAGAGCTTAATCCAGTTCCATAGACTCTAATGTCTCATTTCTAAAGTACACACTGCACACATGCAACGGCTTCCATCACCGATTCTATATTTTCACAAACAGGTGCATGCATATACAGAGCCCTTATCTGCTTTCACACCACTCAGGGATGAGACTATTAGCTTGAGGTCCTTTGAGGATTTGAAGAACCTATGTTTATCTCATTAACCAGCGCTTCTGAAACGCAGCTGGTGCTCCAGGAAGCGCTGTCTCCCTCTCTGTCTCTCCTAAATAACAAGTTTCTCTTTAATCTGTCCTCAGCACCTTGGGCAGAATCTTTAGCTGTTTTACTAACCTCATACTGAGAGATTAGTGTGATAAAATACATTTACAGTAAAACGTCTCTTTCTATGCCTGTGACTGTGACTTTAAACCACTCACTCTAAACCTTCTTAACAGGCAGGAACTATCGGATGGCCTTTAGTAACGGCTTGAAAAGAAATGAAAGAAGTTGCTAAGTGTCTACAATTACAAAATAGAGTATGTTACTAAGGAGAGGTGACATCCTACATGTGAAATATGCTCAACTCCGAAAGCTGCGCTGTTCTAATCTAATATTTTTTTTATCTTAATCATCTATAGTTACTTAATTTTTAGCTGCTTATGTTTAGTTCAATGCCAATTAAGAGAAACTTCAATCATTTTGCCTTTATTGACTGAACTTCAATAGATCTGTGAGGGATCAATGCAACCAGATGGAACAAATCAATAGATTAAAGACCTAAGTAAATCTTTCAGGAGCTATACGTGCATGCATGTTTGTTCCCACAGCTGGAGGATTGTGTGTTTTTTAATTGCATCTAGAAAAGGCATGAATATATTTAAAGGTCAAGCTATTTCAGTGTGCAATTCATATGCTGTATTCAAAAACAGATTGTGGTAGATTTGCAAATCTGATTTATTTTGGTTTTGAACTAACTAATAAGCAATTGAATTTAAGCAAAAAACAAAGCTAACTCTTAAAAAACATATCTATTTTTTTTATTTTTATACTGTCTTTGATGCTGCAATCTTGCCGATTGTTGCTTGTCAACATCTATTTGTGTTATGAGATTGAGAAAACACCTTGGGAACTATTTTTTTTATCATAATTTTATTGGAAGACAATTTATTTGTGTTTCGTAATGTGATTTATAAGGCAGTCAGCAAGGGTAAATGGGCTCTATTTAACCACTGTTCTCAAATTCCATTTTGGTGATAATCCCCTGCTTTCAGTAATATAAATAAAATAATATAATAAAATGTTGATGATTTTCATGACCACATTATGGTAATGAGGATTTGTCGGAAAATGTAGCCTACTTAATTGTCAATAAAATAATGTTACAATGAAAATAACGTGATGGTCCTAAAAACAGGTGTACATTTCTTCATACAAAATATAATTTTTTTTATTTTGGTTTTGAGGTGAAATGTGAGCTGCATATTCTTGTAAGATTTAGTGTCATTCTTCCAGTTTTTCTATGTCTACCTACAATCATGTCCTTGCTTCTCCGTCTTCCTGTCTCCCATTTTTCGAGGGATCACTCTGTTGGCTTTTATCTGTTTTACCTCCAGTGAGATCAACACACACAGAGGTGTATCACTCTGCTTTTTCACTACTCTGCCCGATGGAAAAACCCACCCACAGGCCGCAGTGAGGTACTTTGTGTAACCATGGTGCCTTGTCTATAAAGAGAAATATGATTTCAGTTGTTCTCATTTGAAACCTTGTTCTCCCTCCTCTCTCTTCAATCTTCTCACACTGCTCAGAGTCAGTCAGGCAATTCAGTGAAGTCCGATTCACAACAATGCTTCTCATTTGCAAACCATTCCACCAAGCACAAAGAGGCTATTCCACATAAACACACACAATTAATAAAGAGAGTGTTGTGGCAAAACTTCTGTTAAACATCATCACTGCGTAAGAGACACTCAGAGTCAAATTAATAAAAAAGAAAAGTATTTATTCTTGCAAGAATAGGCCCAGTCGCCAACACAGCAGTTACCCTGTGAAGTGAGTGACGCGCACCAGGAAGACATGAGACAGCCTTTATACTCTTTTCAAGGTTCCTCCTCACAGCAGTTACCCTTTCACCCACTCAGATAAGGTCCCCACTGCTGTTCAGTTTCTACTAAAGATACATCCTGGCCCTGAAATAAACTAGCCAAATCTTGACCATTCCTAAGGTCAAGATGTCCTGTCCCATATATTCCTGAAACGTCACGCACAAGCACGTACACACACATACTTTTACACATTGAATAGGATCAATCCCTTATGATATCTGTTAGGAATAAATTACTATTAAAATTTCTACAACAAGAGAGACTGACATCTCTGACCCTGTAGCTGAGGCGTAGGCATTGATGGACTAAGCTCTCAGTTGATAATGGCCCTGTTGTCATATTCCTCTGAGAGTTGCATTTGAAATCATACACGTTTGCTGGGGTGATGCTCTGACTGACTAGTATGTGGGAAATTATTTTCACAACATAAAAGCATTCCATAATTTCTGAAAGAGATCATTGTAGGTCAGTCCGTTTGTTTTTCTGACATTCAAAAAGTATGCAGTAGATCATATACTACTAGAAAAATTTAGACAAATTTAGATTTAGACAAAATCTAAAATTGGACTTCTTTTATACTTTTTTATTTATTTTTGAGTGTAAAATATTTTACTGACAACCAGCAGCATACTGTAGATCCTGTCTGTGTAAAGCTAAACTTGTACTCAATATGCAAAATTTCTTCTTCTTTTTTTGAGGAGACATGAGAGATGAAGAATAAGAGATTTTGAGTGGGTATGTTCTGGCCACTGTTGTCCTTGGTTTGTCAATCAATTTCACATGGCTAAGTGAGCTTAATGACTCTTCTGAATAGGCCAGAGTGAGACCTCTTGTCATGAAGCACCATAGGTTCTGATAGCCTTGATCTTGGAGTTTGTGGCATCTAATTTTTTTCCTTCTTTAGATGTTATTGGTTGAGGACATTTTCACGGCACATTTTGTAATATTGACATTGTCCCTGCAATGCACTTTGCTGTTGGCACTGTAAATTGAGTTGACACTGTGTCCTTTCACACCCTCGTTATGGGAATGTAAGAGACAGATTGCACCATATGATACCTTGCACAATTGCTGGGCCATGAAATGAGCTCATAGGGCATCCATGCAAAGCTCGGTGAAACTTGGCCTGATGGATCATGGGAGTGTGAATTTATGTCCTACCAAAAGTATTATTACATTAATGGACTGTTCTTTTTGATTGATGAGAAAGTTTGGTAAAAAATGATACAGTACTTAACAATTCATCTGATGTGTAGCAACCTATAAACTGAATCTCATATCCAATCTGAAGCATGTCTCTACAGATTTTCCAAGCCCGGTTTTAGCACATTTCCTCATGCATAGTTATAGCCACATTAATCTCAGACTGTATACCAGCAAACCGCTTATGGACCATCTGATCCACATTAACCACAAAAATGGCAAGAGCTTTCTCAAAATCACAAGCTCCAATCTTGTTTCACACAGTTTTTTCTTCTTCACGGTCCAGTGTTTTTCACAAGGTATCAGACTTCGCACTTCTAAGGCAGAAAAGGGAACACCAACGGGGAGACAATAGTAGGTAGAGCCAGGGCGGAGACGGGAATAGCCAGATGATGACCCACGGTGGAACCGATGAAGGAGCCAAGATTGAGTGAGGTGGAGACGTGCAAAGTGGAGACCCTGGAGGAGCCGAGGAGACGGAGACCCAGGGTGACTGTGAAGGCCTGGAGGACCAAGGTTGAGACATGGGCTTGGCAGACCGGGGCGGAGTCGGTGCAACTGAGCACAATGGTGGAACCAGAGGGAAGGAGGAGCCCAACAGGGTGGAGAGTCGAGGCACAGCTGGAGACTCTGAAGTTCGAGGCACAGCCAGAGCGACGATTGACCAAGGTGGAGCCAGAGGGATGAGGGAGCCCGAGAGGTGGTGCCTGAGGGATGGCAGTCCAAGGTGGAGTCCGGGGCTCGGAGGCTTGAGGTGGAGCTGAGGGATCCACAGACCAAGGCAGAGCTGATGACTGGAAAGCCTAATGCGGATCCGAGGAGCAGAGCGAACTACCAGAGGAGCCAAGGGCGGGAAAGAAGACAGCAGAGGCAAGGCAGAGGAAATAAATGGTTTAGGCAGAGGAGGAGGGAGAGAGAGGCTGGGACCATCTTCGACAAAGGACACCAGAGCAGAGCCAATGGCAATGAAGAAGACTTGGAGCTGGGCAGAGCCAACGATGATGAAAGCAACTTGAGCTGTTATGTTTCTATAGCAACAAAGATGACTTGGGACTGGGCAGAACCAGTAGAGATGAAGACAGCTTTGGGCTGGGGGAAACATCAGAGGCGAAGACGACTCGGGACTAGACAGGACTAGCGAAGCTGTAGAACTTGAAACATTATAACATCCAGCTCTTTTTTGGTTGATTGGGATCAAGTCAGTTTAAATTAATTACATTTATGACATGATGTTTATTTGTTTGATTACACTCTGAACTGAAGTCTTACCACTGATAGCCCTCCCCTCAATTAATTAGATCCAGTCTGACTAAACTGAAAAACTATTTTCATATAAAATGCTTTATCCACTTTAAATGTGGAATTAGCCCCCCACCCCATTCTTGCATGTTACACCATCATGTTTTTAGGTCTCTTGCTTTGAATTGAAAAATTTCTCCTTGCTTTTTCAAGCAGTGACCAACATGATGATGAAGAGGAGCCAGTTTTGGTGTTTAAACCCCAAGCTGGTCTGGCAAATCTGAAGAGGGAACTTCAACAAGAAGAATTTGCTTCTACTGCTGGAAGTCAAGATATGGAACTGAAAATATTTTTTTTCTTGCAACTGCAAATATTTCAATGGGGAAAAGTGTTCTTCATTTTTCAAGGATTGAGAGTTGCTGTCACACAGGATGAGTCATTTGGAGATGGACAGTACTGTACTAGACATGGTAGTTTTAGCTCAAATACGTCAAGTCAGTTGCACTGTATGGAAGAAACAATTAAATCAAAAAAAGAATCACAGACTGTGCGTAAAAGTCATTGCCTAGAATACTACTATGAGGGGCAGAAAATCTATTTTTACACTTTTATGCATGCTGTGTTCAAGGATTGCCTAGCTGCATTGGTCCAGCATTATTTAGAGAATGATGTGACCCCGGATGCTTGGAAATTTTCTATTATCACTGTAAAGCTGCTTTGAAACAATCTATAGGCCTACTGTTAAAAGTGCTATATAAATGAAGGTGACTTGACTTGTCTTTTAAATGCCAAAATTAAATACTTTTGTGAATAGAATCCATGAGATTATCAAATATTTTGCATCTAGAACATGTACAGAACATTTTAGAACATGTACAAAGTTTGAGACTGACCTGTTAAAGGGAAATTTCACTCAAAGAATATTTACTCATACTTGCCCTCATGTTATTCCAAACTTGTATAAGTTTTTCTCTTCTGTTTAACACAAAAATATATATTTTAAAGAATGTTGGTAACCAGACAGTTGGCGGCACCCATTGACCTCTATAGTATTTTTTTCCTACTATGGAAGTCAATGGGTGCCGTCAACTGTCTGGTTACTAACATTCTTTAAAATATCTTATTTTGTGTTCAGCAGAAGAAAGAAACTTATACAGGTTTGGAATAACATGAGGGTGAGTAAATCATGACAGAATTGTAATTTTTGGGTGAACTATCCCATGATATTTTTTTATGTTTTAATATGAGATTTAATATGAAAAACTTGGACTTTAAAGAGCTTGAGCGTTTAAAGCAGCAGATGACATAACTGCAGTGTGTGCTTATAATAAACAGAACAATATTGTCCCGTAGTGTCGATGCTATTATAGTTATCATTATTGTTATCATTATTGTTAACTTTATTGTTCTTTTTGTGAACGAGCCAGTGATAAAATAAAAATGCACTTCCATAGCCAGTAAGTATTGACATATTTTCTCAATTCACTTGACATTGACTTTAGTGGCAAAAAGTTATTAATTGACGTCTAAATATTTGTTTTGTGAGTATTTTCCCCCACTGTTTTTTTCATATAGCTGTCACAATCCTCCCATACTGTTTCAAAATAAACAAGCACAAAATTATACACTCTGCCCACTACTGACAGAAAGCGCAGCTGTGGTGTCATACTAAAAGGCAGCATATAATCATCCTGGTAATAATTAATTAAATAAACAATCGAATTAGCATAATAGGCTTCTTTTCTCACTCATGTGTTGTGCAGCACACATACCCCTAAATGGGAAAAGGCAATTCCATCAGGGTAACACTGTTCACTGCTCAGGCAAAAGTACAAAAATGTGTCTGTCTGTGAGATTGGTTTTTAGTTGTTTGCTAGTGCGGTTCCGGTGTTTGAGCATGAAAATGGACAACGGAGTGGTTAGAGTGGTTAGGATGTTGCCCTTGTGCTGCACTTAAAACCGCAGTGGCCCAGGTCAACCTCATTCTCTGAATAATTGCATTTCTGCAAGTTCACAGGAGAAGCAGAGTAAAACAGGCTCCAGTCGCCGCTATCTCTGGCTGACAGACACACTCCTGTCATCGCACCCTCAACGCACATCTGTCACTAATGTCAATCTCGGATGATGCTGAGATTCCATCCCATAATTGATGATCCTCGGTGTATATATATACCACAGCCTCGATCTATTTTCAGTTAATATTAGTTTATTAGTTTTAAGTTTTATATATGTATATATATATATATATATATATATATATATATATATATATATATATATATATATATATATATATATATATATAGTGTTTTAATGGCTTTATATTATTATATTACACAAATTCTATATGTCTGGGGTCAATTTGACACTCCCATGGATGGTCTCAGGATGCCTCACTGTTGGCATGACACCGGACTCATGGTAGTGTTCACCTTCTCTTTTCTGGACAATCGATTTTCCAGGTGTCCCAAACAGTCAGAAGGGTGCTTCATCAGAGACAATTACTTTTCACCAGTCTTCTGCTGTCTAATTCTTGATACTTCCTGCAGAATTTCAGTCCATCTTTGAGGTTTTTCTTGTAGAGAAGTGGCTTCTTTGCTGCCATTCTTGATTCCAGGTGGTCCAAAAGTCTTGGCCTTGCTATGTGTGCAGAAGATGCACTCAAAATCACCTGCTGCCAATATTGAGCAGCTCTTCACTGGCGGTGACACAATTCTGTAGCTGATTCCTCAGGAGGAGAAGGTCCTGGCACTTCCTGGACACTCTGGGACATCCTAAAGCCTTCTTCACTGCTGCTAAACCCCTCTCCTTGAAGTTCTTGATGATCTGGTAAATGGATCTTTCAGGTGCAAAATTCTTTCCAGCTATTTCCTTACTTGTGAGGCCATTTGGATGCAAATATCATGGCTACACATCTTTCTTTGGAGGTAACTATTGCTAACATAAGAACACAATGATTGGAAGCACTTCTTCCCTCATTTTATAGCAAGCATGTGCTGATGATATGATTAGTAAAACCGCCAAAAACTGTGAACTTTGAGGTTTTGTGATAAAGTTTATTGGACAGTAAAGCTTTTTGCAAATATGTAAAATGCATCTGATAACTTTACACAGTAATAAAAAAAAAAGTGAATACATTTTTGGCCCTGTTGTTCAAGTGAGAAGCAGGACGATAAAAACATTCCATTTTTGGAAGGTAATGTGTCTGCTTGTGGTTGAGAGACGACACGAGGGTCAACACTAGGAGTCTCATGCTCATCTGAGGAGGATTCCTCATAATCAGGGTCCTCCTCAACTTTATCTTCTATCTCATACATATTCTGCTCTGTCACTGTCAAATAACTGTGAAATGTAATGAGTATACACTGGAATATATCATTTTCATTTTTGGATGAACTGCGACTGGAATATAATAATGAAAATATCTTAACTGTGTCACCCGTAGAATAGGGTGCTAAACTCTGCAGGTGACAGCAATGCTTAATGTAGGTCTCACCTCTCTAATGGCCGTGCAGAACTCGCTCTGTAGAACCTTCTTCAGGGACTGCAGCTTGTGACCTGGGACGTCACCTGACTCCTGTAATTTTTCCAGCAGCTCAATTGCCCTGGTGACATCTGAGAGAAAGAAAACACAGATGTGTTTGAGTAACAGAGGGTCTGAGATTCAGAGAGAGAGAGAGAGGGTAAAGTTTGCAGTAAAGGGCAGAGAGATGGTGGAGCTACAGCGAATCGATTGGCGGGATAATGGAAATAGACTCGCTGACTGCCAGAGGGGCCACTGAAAGCAATCAGTGCTCTCTTTACATGAAGCAAAAGACGCATCACTCTGTTGTGCCCCTGCTATTCAGCAGACCTACAGGGGACACATTCGCTGGGGTCAGTCATGGCTTGTTTCAACAAATACATATGGGTCTTTGGCACAGCTTTCACTTTCTGGGTAATCAAGCTACATCAATAAGTTATTCTTAACTATTCTTATTCATCTCAATGGCAGTTGCTCGATTGGCTAACCCGATCTCAACACAAAAACGTAATTATGTAATGAATCAGCACAGTTTGACTCGTTCAAAAAAGGATATTTAGAAAAGAAGTGCATGAAGGTTTTCAACTCAGACCCATGCTTTAGATGACTTTTATAATATGAACAAAAACACTTCTTTAAATATCTTCTTTTGCATTCTATACAGGAAATAAGGCATGATGGTGAGTAAATTATACAATTTTCATTTTTGGGTGAACCATCTGTTTAAAGCAACCTTGAAATATCAGTTTTAAAATCATTCTAATGGCACACTGACATCTAATAAAGGTGAATGGCTTCTGTTTGTTTCCCATGCAAATCCATAAAAAAAGGTTGGTTCTGGGAGTATGTAAGTTTGATGGGGAGTTACAGTTTTGCAAAAGGGTTGGATTGCTTTACGGCAGTACATCACAAAATACATCATACCACCATAGCTTTAGTGAAGGAGTATTATACTGTAAGAAAGGACATCATGCCAGAATCTAAGAGAACAAAGAGAATGTTGTTGTTGACATAATTATATTTTGTAATTGAACAAACTAAGGCAGGACTACAAATTGTGTACACTGTCTTGAAGTTTGTTATAGTTTCTGTCAATCCTGTTTTGTTTTTTTGTTATGGTTGGAACATTGCTCACAAGATTGACATGGTTCTTCTTGGCTTTTGCAATCATTTAGCTTGCGAACAACAAATGTACCAGTTATCTACTAATTACTTCAGCGGTTTATTTATGATCATGAATTCCACTCACTTAATTGAAGGGGGCTCCAAAGTGACAAAAAAGTTGCTTTAAGCCAAGTAGCTAACCCTCTTTAAAACGCAATTAGTAAAGGAACTTGGAGTCAGTGGAGTAAAACGTCAAAGGACGCGATTTTTAAAAGTTGAACTTTCAATTTGAGCACCAAATTTTTAGAACATGATGCATGAGGTACTGCAAAAGACGTGAACTCAACGGCCAAACAAGTATTTAATAAAATAACCTCTATGAATAGTTGTGAAGTGTTTTGTTTTAAATAGGGAGACATAGGGGTGTTTAGATTCTCTCTTGGACGGTGGACAGTGTCGTGGGCTTCATCGGGGGAGTCCGGGAGCGGGGACTGGGCTCGATTCCTCCGGCTCGGCGGTTTGGGTCTGTTCTTCGGAGTGCCCCTCCCGCTACCGAGGGGCTGAAAAAAACAAGTGAACCTATTTTAAAGATCTTTAGCCCTATTAGACTTCTCCAAACATTTCAACACCATGTGAACTAAGGCAGGTAGTGATTTATTAAAGAGCTCCTTTTAGCTGGTCTGTAAACATTCACAGTATGTTTAGCAACTCTAAATTGATCGTAGTCAACGTCGACTGACACGATGTGGACATGATATTATTCTAATATCATAAGGATATTATTCTAACGCCGAGGTGGAGTAATGAACCATTTCTTGGTGAAATTAACGCAACTGGCGGCCACTTTGCTTGCAACGATGGCACAAGCCACATGTCACAGTGTCTGGTTGTGTTTCCCTGGGTTGTCACTAGAGGTCCTCGTTCTCACGGTGTCTTTCACATTTGACTTCATTTACTAGCATTCTGTCTGTCACTTATCAGTTCATTACACTCAGCTGTTTCCCATCCTTGTTAGTCCTTGTTATTGTCCCCACACTTCCGTTTACTGTTCGAGTCGGTTCCTTGTGTTTGTCTTCTTGTTATTGGATTGCCTTTTTTGGATTTTGACCTTTGCCTGGACAGTTGTGAGTACGGATTACCCTTTAAATAAAGACCGCTATTGGATCACTGAATTCCTTGTGTGTGCTTGTCGTGACACCACAGACACAGTCGGTGTCAGAATAAACATGAAGGAATACCAAAAGTGGAGGGGCACTCACCGAGGATCACGTCGAGATTTTCAGTACGACAACTCCAGTTCCATCAAATCACTCTGGTCTACCGCCCGCCGGCCTCTGAAGAATACCGGACACCGTGCTGATCACTCGCTGTTAGCTCGTGTCCCGAGTTCAGCTAATGTTAATGCGGCTGTCAGTCTCAGCAGTACTGCGGTCAGTATCGGCCTTTTAAACATCCGCTCTCTCACGGGCAAGGGCCATCTAGTCCAGGATCTCCTGACGGACCGTAAGTTTGATATCTTTTGTATGACTGAGACCTGACAGCAGCCAAACGACTTCGCATCCCAAAATGAAGCTACTCTACCGGGGTTTGTTTATCGTTCTGCACCTCGTATGTCTGGAAGAGGGGGTGGTCTTGCGGTAATATATCGTGAGAATTGGAAAGATGTTCCTGTTAATTTGTCTGCCTGCCTCTCCTTTGAGGCTACTGTTTGTCAGCTTTTTGGACCTACTCCCACTATTTTTGCGACTCTCTACAGACGACCAAAACCAAATAAGGATTTTATCACTGACTTTTCTGTATTTTTGTCCCATTTGGCTACACTTTCATCTAATGTCATATTACTGGGAGACTTCAACATTCACATGGACAATTTCAATAACACTCTCACTAAAGATTTTACCTCATGTATTTACAGTCTTGGATTTCAACAGTTTGTCAACTTTCCCACACACAATAAAGGACATATCCTGGACCTAATCTGCTGCTCAGGTATAACACCTATGGATTGCAAGACTGATCATCTTCCTTACACTGATCATCTGCTACTTTCATTTAATGTCAATCTGTCTTTCACTAAATCTAATCCACCACGTACTATTCATCTCCGAAAAATCAAGGACATCAACCTGGACAATTTCATAACTCATATCAATAACCTCCCCAATGTAGATAGCCTTTCTACAACAGATGAGTTTATCACACATTACAATACACACCTCCAAAACATTATTAACACTCTGGCTCCACTCAAAACTCGATCTGTCACTTTCACTCACACATCAAAGCCAAAGCCATCTAAAGCCAAAACATCCTACAACTCCAGGTTAATCAGCTCCAATGAAGGTAATTCAAAGGCTCTTTTCTCCATTCTGTCCAATATTACAAAACCACTAGATTCACTTCCATACCATCTCTATTCTTCTGACTTCTGCAATAAACTAGCATCTTTTTTCACCACAAAAATTCAACACATTCATCAGTAACTTCGTCCCCTAGTCCAAAGTCCACCTATTCCACCATCATTTAATCCAACCCATTCTTTATCAGCATTTACCATTCCTTCTGTAAATCACATTTCTACTCTCATTCAGAAATCAAATATCTCGTCCTGTCAACTAGACCCTCTCCCCTCTTCTCTTGTCAAAGCTTCCATTCCTGCTCTTTCCACTCTCATTACTAATATCATTCAGGCCTCCCTCATTTCTGGCACTGTACCCCCCTCTCTGAAAACTGCTGCTGTTACTCCCATACTCAAGAAACCCGGTTTTGATCCAACTGACCTCAATAACTTCCGCCCCATCTCGAACCTTCCCTACATCTCCAAACTTCTTGAAAAAAACGTTGCCGCTCAGCTCCATACCCACCTTTCCTCCAATAACCTGTATAAACTTTTTCAATCTGGTTTTCATTCTCTTCATAGTACTGAAACGATCTCCTCCTTTCTGCTGATTCTGGTTCACTAACCATCTTCCTTCTGCTCGATCTTAGTGCAGCCTTTGACACCATCTCACACTCTATTCTTTTGGACAGACTTTCCTCCATTGGCATCACTGGTACTCCATTCACCTGGTTCCGTTCTTACCTTTCTGACCGCTCCCAGTTTATTCAGCTAAAGTCTTTCATTTCTCATCCCTTCTCTGTCACTTCTGGTGTTCCGCAGGGTTCTGTTCTTAGTCCCATGCTCTTTTTGATCTATCTTCTTCCCCTTGGTCACATCTTTAGGAAACACAATATTAATTTTCATTGCTATGCGGATGACACCCAGCTCTACATCTCCAGTAACCCCAACAGCATACTTCCACCTTCCTCCCTAATTAACTGCCTTCAGGAAATAAAGTCCTGGTTCACCTCTAACTTTCTCAAACTTAATAGCAATAAAACTGAACTTCTGCTCACTGGCACTAAATCCGCCTTAAGTAAAATAAATAATTTTTCAATCTTCTTTGACGGCTCCTCCATTTCCCCCTCCCCTCAGGTAAAGAGTCTGGGTGTCATCCTAGACAGCACCCTCAGCTTCAATGCACACATCAATAACATCACCCGTTCAGCCTATTTCCACCTCAGAAATATTCACCGTCTTCGTCCTGCTCTCACTCCTCTTTCCACTGCCGTTCTTGTCCATAGCCTTGTCACTTCTCGAATTGATTATTGTAATTCTCTTCTGTTTGGTCTCCCTCAAAAAAACCATAAACTCCAACTTGTTCAAAATTCTGCTGCACGTATTATTACTCACACACCCTCCATAAAGCTCATCACCCCAGTCCTCCAACAGCTACACTGGCTTCCTATTTTATATCGTATCCACTACAAATTCTGCTCCTCACTTTCAAAGCCATCCATAACCTCGCCCCTTCATATCTTACTGACCTCATTCATATTGCCACACCAGCCCGCTGTCTTCGTTCCTCCTCTTCTCTTCATCTTACTGTCCCGCCCGCCCGCCTCATCACTATGGGAAGTAGGGCCTTCAGTCGCTCTGCTCCCCAGCTCTGGAACACTCTTCCCCCTGACCTCCGCAACTCCGATTCCCTCAAACACTTTTAATCCACACTCAAAACTCATCTGTTTAGACAAGCCTACTCATTGTGACTATGGATGTATGATACTATGTATGATGATTTATGTATGATTCATGTATGATGTATTTTATCATGTTTTTATGCTAGTTGTTAATATAGCTAGTTTTTAGTTTGTTCTAATGTACCATTCTGTAAGGCGACCTTGAGTGTCCAGAAAGGCGCCAAACAAATAAAATGTATTAATATTATTATTATTTCTAGCGCATGCTTACGTTAGAAATACAATGGAAAAACGTGTTTTTGTAACAACCCCCAATATGGTGTAGTTACTGTGTAGTTACAGCACTACACACTCTACCAGAACAGGCTAACTGCTGAAGCTCAACGCCTTTTCACTACACATGACATTTTGACACGACTGTCGAAATTCGCCCCCTAGTGGCAGTCATAATGACCATATAATCTTGCGCAGCAACATGAGTAAATTGTCACATTTGTTGGAAATCTTAGGTCCATCTCTTGCAATAAACGGTAATACTCTAGCTAGGTAGTGTTTTTCCCACACTGACTTGCAATATTTATTTTTGTGTCTCCAGTAAAGGAATGTAAAAGCAAGAGCCTTTATCCTCCGAACTTTCACCCTGGTGAAACCAATAAATTAGTGCAAACAATAAACAGCTATGCATATAGGACAAATAACCGCCAATAATTTGACTGAAAATACGGTGCCAGAACACATTGACTAGCTAGCAGGTCTGACAGTAGCTTTTAGACTACCTGCATAGAAAGCTTTCTCTTTGTATCTATATATAACTTATAACTCATCCCCCTTTAAAACATCATTACTACAGGCATCAAAGCATCACCTTAGTAAAGAATCCACAGCCTTTGACAATAAATTAGATATAATTACTGGTAAATCAATTATAGATTGACTTTGAATGCTCCTGCTATTAAGTAAAATCCATTTTCGGGAGGACTGATAAAATCGTATAAATGTGATGAATATCTGTCACTTACCCTGTTAATTGTCTATGGTTTAAAAAAAAAGTGCAGTTTTACAAATCGCTGAATATCACGTTATGGGTGGTTGAGCCTCTGGTCACATTAAGTGCTCAGTACGAATGATACACGGATTAGTACGACTCGCGTGATTTGTTTTTGTGTCAAGGCAAGCTAATTGTGCTCGTTCATCTTTGGACTGTGAAAAATTACACCGATTTTAAGTAATGTGCAACTGTTTGGGGTGAAAAATTAGAAAAATCCTCCTACATTTTGTGTCACAAATTCATAAAAACGAGGGTCTTTCTGTCCCATATTAGCCTATATTAGATAATAACTCAATCCAGACACAGACAGCGAAGCAAAGCAAAGTAGGCCAGACCCCGACAGGAACTAATAAACCCGAACCCAGTGAGACTAGTAGAGCAGACACAAAAGCATAATGGCCTGTGGGCTCATGGGACCATAACAGATGCAACAATCTGAGCAAAATCTCTTGCAGTCCGTTCTGTCAGTCACATTGAGAGGAGACTTACGACCTTTTGGGATTTTGATCTTCAAACCCAAAATGGGCGGTTTTGGTACATTTTTCATGAATATGTCACATTGCATTGAATTTGAAAGCTTTTCTGATAAAACGATAGATTAAAATGAAAGCTCTTCTGTTATTAAAGCAGCTTAGATTCTATCAAAAACTGACAGCTAGATCCATAACTGAGTAGTGTCCTGGCATGTCCCACTTGGCTCTGCCTCAGAAGAATGTCAGCATGACATTAATCACTCTGTTGCTACAACACATCAGTAAAAATGGATGACTAACGCGTTTTGGTGAAAAATTGACATGAGGGCATAAACTGCGGTCTGTTGCATGCTTAAAGAGTGTCTTTATTGCCGTTATTTTTATATAACTAAAACCAAAATGATTAAAATTGTTTTTGTTAATTGAAATTAAGCTGAAATTAAATTAAATATAAATATATGAAAACTTAAACTTAAAAAACTTAAATGGAGATTAGAAATGCTGTCTTGGCAACTAAATTAAATTAAATAAGTTTAAGTTGACATACTAAAATGGGTAATGGGTTCCGTCATTATCTACACAGGAGCAAATGATTAATGCAATATTAACATTCTAGTAACGACTATTAACTAACAAGAAACTCTGATTAACAAATTAGTAAATAATAGTGCTCAGTTGAATGTGGTAGTTCACTATTAGCTAATCAATAACTACTATTTTTTTCATACCTTCCGGAGGACTGAACGTAAGAACTACAATGGAGGTTCATAATTAATGTGAATAATGCATAATGTATAATTAATTATAAAGTGAAGTTCATGGTAATCCACAAAAAATCTATTTAAAACAACAATAAAACTAGTATATAATTAATATGAAAATAACATTATATCACTAAATTAAATATTTTTTTTTATTTTCTTTTTTTTACATAAAAGCAGCACAGCGTAAACAAAATGTTTGAAAAATATTCAAAAATGTTCCATGGACAAAATAAGGACATAAGGATGAGTAAATATGATTCATTTAATAGGCCAGCCAAGCATAGTTGTGGTGTGGGAATTTTATGATTTGGAAATAATGAGGGGAAAAAACAACAGCCAGTGAATCTTTTGAAGGACAGTGGCGATGTTGTCATGAGCGCGGCAGTGAACCAGTTCTGGATGTTCTGGAGGTTATTTAGACTGTGAATGCAATAGTCAATTCCAGATGTAGTAAAGGCATGAATCAAAGTTTCAGCAGCAGAGAGTGATGGACAAAGACTTCAATTTTGACTAAATACTAAATATTCTAAATAACTTAATATTCATAGCTCAGTCAATTTAAAAATATATTTTATTTTAGGCCTATACTGTAAATTTCTAATAGATACATTAATGATCTTCAAAAAGAAAATGTTTCCTTTTATTAAGCAATTGTAACGGTCACCAGCTGGAGTGCCCTTGAGAGACACTCCACACCAGCCGATCATGTTTCACTCACAAACTACATTTCCCATAACTCACTGCCCGGACTCATCAGCACTCATCTCATTCACCTGTTTCTCATTATCTTGTTTAGTTCACACCATAAATACCTGGTGTTCACATTCATTTATTGCGAAGTCATGTTGTACTTGTGTCTGCATTTCTGAGAGGTTTCCCGTGTTTGTTTTTGACTTTGGATTGTTCTTGGACTCTGATTATTGCTGCCTGCCCTGACCTCTGCCTGTTTCTTGGATTCCCTCTGCGTATTCTCCATTGTCCTGTCTGCTGATTCTTGACCCTGCCTATACGGCTATTCTTGAATAAAGCTGCATTTGGATCTTCATCTTCATGTCTCGGAGCAGTTCGTAACAGCAATGATGCATTAAATTGATCAGAGGTGACAGTAAAGACTTTTACATTCGTACATGATTTCTTTTTGAGAGTTTTGCCATCACAGGAATTAATGGCATTTAAAATTATATTACAATAGAAAACAATTATTTTAAATGAATATTAGTAATATTTCACAATATTACTGTTTTTTTGTATCTTCCAAAGCCCAAACTTTTGAGCGGTAAAATACAGTAGAAGAGACTGGAAATGACAAAGGAGAAGAGCAGAAGATAGGATTGTTAAAAGACCTGGAGTTTGGAATCAACACAGTTCCCCCGTAAAACTTCAGTTCCATATTCAGTGCTGCCTATTACCACTTTAAAATGGTCACAGACTTGTAGCACATTTCCAACTGGGTGCAGGTTTCACTCAGCAGTGAATGGATCAATTCTGTGCGATTCAGTGGCTAGCACCCACCATTTCAATTTTGAACGGCATTGTCCATTGATTTGTATAGTTAGCAGTGCTCATTTGTCACAATTTTGAAGTCTTCACTTCCTTCCTTTCACTCTCCCTTGCCGTGCTCGTCTTCAGTCCATACACGTTTGCATTATCTATGCTATCTTAGAAAGTTTCTTAAATAACGCATGACCTTTGAAACAGACTCCCTGTTGGGAATGTGCCTATGATTCTTTAAGGGGGCACTCTATAGGTTTTGGGACAGAGCCATAGGCTCAATGGTACACTTCATAATATTGACAATGTAATTAGAGCGTATGTTCAGAATAAAGGTCCAAATTATTATAAATGACCAACTTTGAGATCTCTGTCCTTGCCTTAGATCTGATGCTCAAAATACCAGCAGAGGGATTATTTGTCTCTACCTACAACTCAAAATCATATCTATG
Organism: Meda fulgida; assembly: GCA_030578275.1. NCBI lineage: Eukaryota > Metazoa > Chordata > Actinopteri > Cypriniformes > Leuciscidae > Meda > Meda fulgida. The sequence goes on from CM060619.1 coordinate 13,801,105, forward strand.
CATACATTTCACTGCAGTTTCCAGTTTAAAATTAACACTAGAGGCAGTATAATGCCAACAACTGTTATTCCTTTTAACACAAATGATGATTTCAGGGGCAGATTATAGATAAATAAAGACTTATTTCTTGCACAATACTATGTTTTTACATTTTTTCAAAGTACATGATTTGTAAACTAATACATTTTTACATTTTAATCACATACATAGTTCCATATGTGTGGCTTTTCGGATGTAGTAAACTTGCTCTGTAGCTCACCTGGTACAACACTATTATTGCGGAGAGCGTAGGTACGAGTCCCATGAAACACGAGTCACGATTTAAGAATTCAAAGACTTGTAGATGGAACATGGTTGCTTCAGCAAATGCGTTTTACCACACGTTTGCTTTTAGTTAGGTTTACAGTAGGGTTTAGTGTAGGTGCTATGTTATCTTCAATCACATTAACCTTCTAGCGCCACTTAAGAGACACTTAATTTTCCGAATCACTTCAATACGTGAGAACCAACATAATAAAATGTTGCCAGATTAACGTTCATCTGGATAAAACTGAATGAGCTTTTAGCACCACTCACTGGACATTTCATTGGGCTGTTTTCCCAACAACAGAGTGCATGACATCAGATTAGTGAAGGTGACCTTTGCAGTCATGTCCTGTGGCAGCTTTCACAGATCCACATATGTACAGCAGCTCCACAGTGTGTGACAGCCTTTTCTTCATTAATCTTGAGCTGAAGCTCCATCATTACCGGCGGATTTCTGCCGAGAGAACGGTCTGGAGTCGTGTATGGGGTAATGAGCCATCTTGAACATACTGGTGTCCTTTCAGCCAGCACAGGAAACTGTGTAAACACTCCTTTTCACATTTATGTCTCATTACCGGGAGGTCAGAGAATGACCATGAATGATATTCTCTTTGTGACTCATACTTCTCTTGTGTGTCTTGATTCGGATGTTTCTGTCTCTGTTCGTCTCCCTCACTCATTAAAAATTTTTTTGAAAGTTACTGAATTTAGGCTACTGTTTTTAAGCTGCTTTAAAGATCAACTTTTAGATTAAACAAATGGGTTGTGCCGTACACATTGCCTAAGACCTTCCATCCTGTTTATAATGAGCAGAGCATAGTTATCTTACCATGGGTGTCACTTTGTATTATGTTTGGGGGGGATAGGTTGTGTACAGATGGGCCGATTATGTCATGAATATTAATAAGGTTATGCACAAACAATTTAAAGTTTCGATAAATACATGCTTTACATAACCAGGTAGTATCTGAATATTCTTTAGCTGAAATGCATTTGTACCTTGTATTTCAATAGGGGCCATTCATGCTGTCCAATTCAAATCCAGAATCAAATTCAGTCCTGGGAATTTATTGGTCAGATGATAAATACGTGGATAGAAAAGAGTAGCACTTTGGTCTGCCAGTAATGTTTTCGCTTTGAATTTGGGGTTTGGGGTTCCAGATTTCAGATGTATGTCAGTGAATGTTATCAGTATTTGTTTGGGAACATATTTGTTTACATATTGTTTTGTGATTTCACTAGAATGGATAGAGAGTTGTGGAAAAGTGATAAAGTGGAGCACGTCTAAGAACTGAATGTGGGAGAAAATTTGTCTCTGCCGCTTTGTGCAGCTGATGAAAACTCTAACAATTACTCAATATAACAGAAACTAAATGAATCATGCTCAACAATTGGTGATGCTTTCTCTGTAAGATGTATTAGATACGTCCCTGCGATTAGTAGGGATTTTAGAAAGTGGTGGGGATACAATTAGCTTTGGCAGAAAGTAATAGGAACACCCATTATATTTGACGCCAATGTATCTTGCAATTACGTATTTGAGACTTGCTTAAAATATCCCTACTTTATGTTATCATTAGCTCTGTAAATCGCAAAAAGTGTAGGAGAGCAGCCCATGCTTTTTTACCCAATCACAAACCACCTTTTACAGGTATTGGTTTGCTGGAACGATGGGGCGTGTGGTTGAAGGGATGGGATTATCTAATTATAGTGGAAGTTAGCAAAACGGCTGTACCTTTAACTATATTGTGCTCAAACTCTATACACTCATGGAAGGATATGATGTCTAATGCCTTAATATTAACAGTCTAAAGATCAATCACCATAATGTCGTTTAGTGGGCAAACTTATTTATAAAAAATAAATGTATGACTGATTAATGCATTTGTGGAGATTGGTAATGACTATATCTTCGAGGGAACATGAAACAGCATTTCGAAGATAAATTCATCCATTAACAAAGTTATAAGATGAAAAAAGCCTCTAAAAGCATTTCAAGCTCCTGCATCATGCGCAGCTATTACAGATAGGATTAATTCTTCGTGGCGCCTCGGGTTTTCTTCCAGCTTTCAGTGAACAGCCAACCTGGCCTTGGTTTATTAGTACATGTCTCATCTCAGTAAAGTCTATTCACACACATCTGAGTGACACATGTCATCATTTAGCAGAAAAATGGGAACATCGTAGCACACATTGTTATTCCAAGGGCTAAATCCGTCTGATTCAGATTTGCATGGTGGCAGCTCAAGGCCCTGTGTGGATCTAGCCTGTGAGTTACGTCACATCTATTAGCGCAGGCTCACAAACAGGAGATTTAAAGGGCTTGGTGATGTACACACTCCAGGTTTGTGATTGGTACATTAAACTACATTACTATGGAGAGCGGTAAGTGCAGCGGAGGGGGCTGCAAATGCGTTGGCAATGGAATGGAAGAGTTCACGATTATTTATCTGTTCTCACAATGTGTGGTCTTTGAACAAGAAATAAGTCAGAGTTATTGTGTAATTTTCGCACCTTTAAATGTAAAACCCACATGGGGTTGCTTGCCCACACGGATCTGTGAGTAAGCATGGGGGGCAAAGATAGCGCAGAGATAGAGAGTATTCAGCCTTCCAGTGTACTGAACTACACTACGTCTATGTGACCCGATTCTCCATTCAAACCACTGTAGCCTTGAGTATTGCTGCTAATGTTGTAAGGGCAACCATGATCCTATTTTTTTTAGACCACATAGTGAAAACACAGCTTAGACCAATAGATAATTCACAGAAGACTTCTCTATTGTCTACAGGCATTAGCTCATTTTCATATTTATACAGTTTTCACAGCAATCATGCTTAGAATCTCTGTATCAATGAACTATGGAGTTTGAGGTTTGAAGAATATAATTTTACATTTTGTTGAATATTTCTGACAAAATACAAACTCTGCAACAGTGCCAACGAAGTATTAAATATTGAGCTTCTCAAAAAGATGTTGCTCGCTATGAACAGTTATGTCTGGTTTCAGGTTTCTATTTCTAATTCATGTTCAATTTGTTGAGTCACAAACTTCACTTGTTTCTCCTAGACAGCTATGAGATTGAAAACAAATGGAGACTTTTTCAGATTATTTTCCAGAGAAAATACCCCATTATTCTCACATGTGTGAATAACAGAGTCTGCAAAGTTGGATACCAAAGTCTGTAATAAAAAGACAGAGATTTCATCATTCTTCATACAAACTAAATATACTCTTACCGGTTTGCTGGTCTTACATGGTCTCCCAACCTGGCAAGGCTGATCTATTAGCTGGATTTAAAGGGATGCACATTTCAGCTGGTTGCCCAGCTAAACTAGTTAAATCAGCCTTACCCTAGCTGTGATTATTTTGTTAAACAAGCTAAAATCAACTTAAACCAGCTAAAACCAGAAAACTATCTTAGGATGGTTTAAGATGGGGCTTTTTTTCAGTAGGGCTGGATGCCAACAATAATTTGTTTATTGATTCAATTCTTCTTAGGAATTTTAGAAGAAACGTTCCAGACAAAGTTGATACTAAAATGAAATTCAACTGAGAACTCTAAAAGTCTCATAAGTTTTGAAAGAGCAATACAATTTTCCTCTGGGTTACACATTCATTATGAGGATGTGAATTTCAATTATGCTGACAGTAGATCAGATTTTGCATTGGAAATTATATTAAATATTCGCAGTGCAGTCTTGTAGAATTCATTTGCATGATTATTAATTAATTTATAGCTAGATGAACCCATCAACGTAGGAACAAGTGAATATAAATTGATCTTGGTATATAGCAAAAATCAAACATGTAGAGTAAAAGCAGTAGTTTTTTGAACGTCATCAACCTTTTTAACAGAAACGGATGTTATAGTAATCTCAAAGGTAAAGGGAACTTTTTGTACAAGTAAAAAATATACTGTAAAACATAATAAAATACCTACAGTGGAAAAAGAAACCTCAACACTACAAATCAAGAGCGGAAGGACGCTCCTTGTCTAAAGGAGAGACCAAATCTCTTTAGAGGCTCAGTGTTGTCTTTCAAATGAGACTAAAACTCATATCTCTCATCACTGTGGAGGTTCCCTCTTGTAGACAGGATTTAATAACAAAGACATCAATCTCTGTGGCAAGATTGTGGTACACATTGCAAGCCCAAAATTCAATATCGAGAACTGAGTCCATAGCAAATTATTTTTCTGTTGACACTGTTGAAGGTTTGACTGCATTCTGTATACAGTATTTGAATGACAATTTTCTTGCTGACATATAATCTGCTCTGTCTATATAGTGCAATATAGTTTGCACATAACCTGTCTGCAAAGAGTTGCGGGTCTGTTGTTTCATTCACTTTGAAGAGTTGGAAATTCCAACATCTAATGGTGCGGTCCATTTGTCCTTGGAAGTGGGAAAGTCCTAGTCCCCACTCTCCAGTAGGATCTTTTAACTGGAATGCCCTCTCAAATCTGAGTTGTAATGGGGAAGCGCATTACAACCCCGACTTCAGAATTCAATATGGCTACTCAGCACATCAACCTTAAACAGTACTAATATATTGTTCATTAGCACTTCTGTTTGTCTGTGTTTAAAACTCAGTGGTGCACACCGTACTATCCAACCTCTATTTGTGGACATGGTGCCTCTGCATTATCTGTGCAAAATACTGCTTATGTATGTGTTTGTATTCAAACACAACAAATGTTTGCCTGGCAGGTCCATCTTATTTTCTGGCCTGTTTACTGGAATGCGGTCAACTCGGGTGTGACATCATTCCCAGCTACGACATCCCTCTTCTGAGGTTAATGGAACGCACCAAGCTAATTTTTGGCCCTCGTCCCTGGTTAGTTGTCACAAAGATTTGCACAGTTAATGATATAATGACTCAAAGTTCCCACTTTACAGTACATCAATATAAAACCTGTTTAGCAAATTTGCAGTGGAACCTGTGTAAAACAGGGTACATGAACATCTCTGTTGATCATTAGACACCTGCAAATGTTAGCAATGCATAGCATTGTTTATAAGGGCAGTGTGCCAAGAGACATCCTTGATGACAACTGAACACCTGCAAAGCTAATAGGAGGCAATTTTTTTACTTTAAATTGAACGCAGTGTAACATGGAAAAAAAGGCCTAGCTGCACCAAACAAGAAAATCTGAAGTTTGGAATAACACAGGTTTACATAAGATTATGTATAAAAGGATATTGGTTTAGTTTAATTTGAACATAAAATGCCATTTGTAACTCATTTTACTTTTGTAATGAGGTGTATTTCGTAGTGAAACAGGATATTCAAAAATAACTTCGGACCAGACTTGATTTTATATATCAGGAATTGATTGGAACATCCACACCACGTTCCAACTTGGTCTTAAAGGTATACTCTACTGAAGTGAACATCTTCTCATCATTTAATCACCTTCCATCATCCCTGGTGTATATGACTTTTCTTCCGATGAACACAAAAAAATCCATATAATTCTATATAATTCAAGTGGATTGTATCCCAGAACTTGAAGCTTTAAAAACTACACTACGTGATCATAATGGTAATCCATTCAACCCGCAGTTGATGAATCAATGTCTTCTGAAATGAAATTATAGGTGTGTATAGAAAATATTCATATTTAAAAGTTATTAATCAATAAACCATCGCTTCCGGCCATCGCTTGAATCACGCTTCAAAATGTGCTGACATGGCGCTTCACAATGCTCTCATGAACGTACACGTATGACAGTTGCCTGGAAACACATTAACAGGCGTTTATTTAAATGATGTTCATCGCATCGGTTTTCCACACCGAACATTCATATTATTGTGAACAGAACTTTAAGAGTCAAAAGGAATCTTGTTTCAGAGACGGTTCAAGTTATTACGTGTTGAGAGTAGTAAGACCATAAACATCTATTCAGTAAGTTAAAAAGGTACATTTTGATTTCATGTTGATTTTAAGCTATTTTTCTAGTAATCCCCTTGTCATTCATTACATTACACTTTTTGGTTGCCTCTTATATACATTCATTTATAGCTAGAGTGGATAAAAAATCGACGTGCTTCAAGACTGACAACATGGCCAGCCAAGACACTTCCAGTCTATGTTTTTAACACATTTCTAACAGAACTATTTTCCTGAGGAGCACATTGTCTTCCTCATTTTATATGCCAGAATGAATTTCCTGAGAGAGAGCTAGCCATCTGCCGCTTTCCAGATTCAGACGGCCATCCTTTACGGGTCAGGCAAGCCTGAAGAAACACTGCTCTCCGGACAGCAGGCCTGCCAAAACAGTTAGTGCAGGCACAAAGCAGTAGCCACGTCTGGTGTCCGACTCATATCCCAGGACCTTACTTTATCAAACCCAGTGAATTATCAGTAATTGGCCCAACTGTGACATTCCCGACTGCAAAGGGCACATAAATCACCTGGCAGTATAATAGCTGAGACAGAGTCCCGCACAAATGACCCCACAGAGCGTCTATCCGCTGATGTCGGACTGATACCACTGTCTGTCTTTCTAGACCTTTTCTTTTTCATGCACACAATTACTGGTGACACAGACGGGTTTGTTGGGATAAAAATAGTCTTAGATATAATCCCTTGATGTTGATCTCAGTCTGGTCTGGGCTTTTATCTTCGAATGGATGGACTAAAGTGGACAGAAAATGTTCAGAATCAATTTTCCCTAAAGGAAAGATTATATTACTGCTGTTTTATCCCATATTTTGTATAACCATACTATGGCTGGAAATTGTATTGAAAGCGTTTGAGCTAGTGAATACTTTGATGGCTCTCTTGATATTCGCTGAAATACTTCCAAAATAAAACTGATCAAATTCTAGCATTCAAAGAGGGACACTTCATGTTTCATTTAGCAATGTACTTGGAAGAATTTTTTCTTTCTGAATTAAAAAAAAAGAGACTACGTCAGACCAAAATCAATATGACATTAAATGATGTTTTATTAACAAAGTTCGGGAGAAGTACGTTCAGATAATTAACACGGGTGGAGAGCACTCAGCAATCATGATGAACGTGTGTATATCTAGACTCAGCAGTCTCACCTCATTTCTCCGACAGTTTAGCAGCGTCCCTCCACCACCCCTTCTCCACTCTTCTAATCCTAAACCACCTTACATACGGGGGGAGTACTCTGGGTTCGGGCCCAATTCCGAGCTCGGAGCCCTCCCCCCGGACAGCACGCCATGCGCATTATACTTTATTCCCTGTAATTGTATGTATGTGTGAACTCGTGAAGTATTCCAAGATCTCGAAAATAAAGAAATCCATTTTGTGCAAGTGAAATGCATTAGTAGAATGAAGCACGGATGAAAGGTGACCTGAAGACAGCACCGGAACATGTTAGCCTGATACAAACTATCACCTCCTGGACAGTGTAGTTCAGAAATAATGCTTTTACATTGCAGAGGAAAAAGCAATTAATTTGAGAGGAATATCATGCAATGCTAATCATTGAGAACCATGTTTGAACCCCATATATAATTATACTGACATTTTCAATAAACTGGGATTCGGAGGCATATTTAATTGCATCTATGTTTATGATTTTACTGATTTGATTAACTTGCCTTGTACTGTACACCAATATTAGCATAACACGAGGGATTTGTGCAGAAAGTCTCCCTGTGCCCCATAGAAAAGGCAACGTTTTGGGAGTGACATCTGTATTTAAATGCAGGAGTGAATCCCTAATTTCTCTGGTGTCAGCAACACCAAGGTCATGGGTTTGATTCCCAGGGAATGCTCAAACTGATAACTTGAATGCAATGTTTAACACTTGAATAAAAGCATCTGCCAAATGCATACATGTAAATGTAAAATTGTAACCAAAAAGTTTAGATTTTTTAAACCAGAAAACAGAGATGTAGAATTGTCTGTCAAAGTTCAAAAGAACTATTATGTATGTTTCCACAGGACTGCCCTTCTCCTCTTCACTGGCTTCATGAGATTTGTAAAGTTTTCATCGATATCACACTCCAGAATCTCATCGGAAATAGTAGGTCATCCGCGTACTTTTCACCTACTGTCTTCCAAATTCTGACATACTACTCTTTGGACTACTGTTTTTTCGCATACTATATGGAAGTCAAATGCAGCAGTAGTCTAAAAATGTGCCAATACTTTAGTTAAAACATTTTCTCTCTCATCTAATCTTTTATACATCTTCCTTGTTATCTAAATTTGGTTTCGACAGCTGGCCCACTGACCCCCACTGGGAAAAGTTGCGGAGCTCCTTAAGGCGCGTCCATCCCTGGAATGAAGTAAGCCAGAGCAGCACTGTGGTCAGTAGTCAATCTCAGGTTTCACAACTCCAAAATCCTAATATTCCCTGATTTAAATCTCTCCTTCTGAATAACTCTAGTACAGTTCTGTTTTCAAAACACAAGCATTCAATCCTTATCTAAGATCTTGGTTGGATTTTCTTAATGGACTATGAGTCTGTACTGTACAAATGTCGATTAAGTATTGATTTTTTTAGTTTACTAGATTAGTAGTTCCATACTGTACATTAGTGACACCTTCATATGTCTTGGATTACACAAACACTCACACAGAGAGCTGTTCTTATCTTTGAACATCTGGTATTTAAATACAATAGCAGGAAAGTCAAACAAGCTTCAGTTAACCGTCCGCACCCAAAACGAAGGCACACACAAGGTTATTTTCTCTGTGATCTAATTATAGCTACAATTTACTATCCCTGTTCTACACTTTCCCAGAATAACCTCAAGCAGAGTGGTTTTATTGGTTGAGATGTTGAATAATGTGAGGCCTGTGGTGTTTTGGATCTCTGCTGTCATAAATCTGTCTGTTTAAATGTGCTATCGTTAAGGATAACAACTACCCTGAGTTTCTGGCAATGCTCAAAATATGTCACAAAAATAAATCTGTTTCCACTTAAATTTAATTGTTTCTGGAGGTTCTGTTTAAATAATAGGAATGAATAAGAACTACTGGGCCCCCATTTTCAGTTTCTCTTGTACACTTTTTAGAAGCCTAATGAAGGTGGTAATTTTTGACACATGCTCCCTGGGCTTTCGGGCACAATTATAAGGTTAGCCCCTAACACCCCCCCCCCCCCCCCCCCCCCATAAAAAAACCAACAGCAATGCAATCCAATGGATTCCTGTTGTTTCTAAGTATATAATCTATTACATTGGACAACATACAAAACAAACAAATCAAACCTAGAGTGTTCCTGATTGGTTGAATGGGTTGCTGATGTCATGATTGCATTGCTTGTATAGTGTAAACAGTGTCTTTAATTATAATAAGTCTAGTTTTTAGTAATGGGAAGACAGACTAATTTTCATGAACTGGTTCTTTGGAACAATTAATTTTGAAGAATCAGTTTCAGCAAAAAATGATCCGACAATTGTTTTATGTCCTTGACACCTTAACATGAAAATGCTAAAATAAAGCCATATTGTGTAGGCAGACTTGATTCAGCTCATAATAAATAATTATTTAGAATCTAAATATAATTTGCATTAACAATAAACACATTCATACGTTCCTGGATTAAAAAAAACTCATGCACATTTCAACAACACGTTCTGTACGACGTTTCAATAAAACTGTCTTATAATCAATTCATAAACAGTGGGCTATGTTTTATTCGTTACATTTTTGGCTATTACTTAATGTCCGACGCTCTATTAAACATATTTGATCGGTTCACGCCGTATGTGAGTCGGTTCAACTGATTCGTTTTAAAGACCCGACTCAACACAATAATTCGTTCACCAATCGGACATCGCTACTAGTTGCAATGTACAGTTTCCACATATCCACAGCGCGTCGCGCGCACATGCCAGAGGTATCTCATTTCTCTATAATTATCTCCATCGCTTTGCTTGAGTGACGATTGCAATGGTTTGAGTGCCATGGGCTACTGTTTGACCTGTATAGCCGAGTAAATGAAACCCAATTCATTTGTTGGCGATTTAAGCGCACAACGGCCCATATTGCACCCGCTGCCTCTTCTTCAGGCTGCTCTGACAGTTCAGATCGTGGACACTGACCGCTGATAATAAATTAAGATGACAGCAATGGTAATGTCAAAAAGGCAAGCTTCTGTTCACATGACTTAAGTCACGTTGTGATATATTTCTCTTTTTTCAGATGTAATGTAAGACATAGCCTATGGAAGCATCGCGCGTACAGTAGATAATTCGAGCGCTTTGTAATCTAATACAGTTTTATTTCATTGAAGTATAGCCTATAAAACAGCTCCGCTTCAAATTCAGTTTTGCACACGGATAAGTTGTAGAATCGCCTGTGAAGTGAAACAAGGACGAAATAAAGAAAATCCAGAGCGTTGCTTTGAGCATGTATAAAATTGGCGCCTAAAGTGCTTTATTAAAAATAAACCGAATACATAACCTATCCCATTATTATAACGCGCAATGGTGGATCCTGAAGCACAGAGCATGTTCTGTTCATCATCATCATACTTGACGGACACAAACCGAACCGAGATGGCAACATCACCAAAACATCAAAAGCCCATGAGCCAAGTCCAACAACGCAAAAATCCGAGAAACCAATAGCGCCAAAGCTTAAAGTTCCCTCCAGCAGCGAGGACTGAATGGACGTGGTTTGTCAGTACTCACCTCGCTCCAGGGTGAGCGGTTGGACTGTCACTGTCGCCATGACTGTGCCGTGTTATTATCGCTCAGAGAGAGAGAGGGGGAGAGAGAGATGGAGAGAGAGATGGAGCTGCGGCATCAGCGCACGCACTGTGGCGGCGGAGAGAGCGAGTGAGCGCGGATTGGAGCCCGTGCGGATGATGGGAGTGGTTGGGAGGGGAATGGGATTATTTACCACTCGCTCGTGAGCGGACATGGAGCTGGAGTGTCTCTAGTAATTCTGATGTGGAAAACGTATTTCTAACTTTCATCGAACATGGAATAAACGTTTACATTTAGAATTCGAACTTAGAATAAATCAGGCGTTTAAAATTTGAATTTTTATGAATTTTTGTTGAATGTGGAATAAGAAAGGTTATTTCAAGTTTGTGGGAGAAATGGTGTTTAAAAAAACAAGTTTAAATAAACAATTTCGAATGACTGACAAATCAGATGAATCATACATTAAAATCTGTAACTCATTAACATTAAATAAATGTTTAACATTTCTAATGCTTGTTGAACATGGATAAAAAAAACATTAAAAATTAAAAGTTGTGATGCATGTCAATCATTGGTTAAATTGGGGTGCTGAATTTGCATTATTTATAATTTCGTAGATTTACGAATCTTCATGAATATATAGGATATGCAATGCCTGCATCTCAGTGGACGCAGGGTTAAACGCAAGACTTCAGTTAAGCAGAGGCCAATCCAGTGCACAACCTTTGACCTTTGCAGTGAACTGACAGCAGCAGATCGTGCTAGACACCTGCAGTGTGAATGCATGCCTGCATTTCATATCCAGTTGTTGTGAAAGGCACAGTGAAAGTAATTATGAGCACTAGACAAGTCTTTGGGAGATTCTCTTCAGTTTTTTGTGTGTGCATGTTTTCATAAATACATTGTTAGACTGAAGTGCTCATTTTTTAGGCCTCACGATTAACAGCCAACTGGATAGGTGTGCTATATTTTTAGACCATTCATTCATGATAAGATATATTATATATATATATAAGTATACTTCTCTCATGTGTAAACTTAAGACAGTTTTTTTTTTTTTTTTTAGGTGAACTATTCCTTTAAGAAAAAATGTCAGATGCTTCAAACTTGCAGTTTGCAGGCTGGCTTCAGAAATAACAACACTGATGGATTGCTCTGTCAGTCCTCCAGCTGTAGACAGATGTGCTAACTAATGCGATGGATGGATGCAGGGCTTAAAGCCAGAGAGAAAGAGGCCACAGGGAGATTATGCTCTCATGGCCATATGGGACACTGCCTCTGGAAAAAATTCTGCTGGAAAAAAATAGTCTGATTAACAGAGTGCGATGGGAAGCTTTCCAAATGAGAATGAATTGATTTTTTGAATGGATGCGCAAACTGACAAGGAATGCTTGAGTGCATATGCGCTCTTTTTTTCATATTTGCAAATATGAGAAGTGGAGAGAAGAGACTATTTTTAGGCCATGTGAATGTGTAAGAGATGGGAAGGTGTAGTAGCTCGCATGTGTATAACAACTCTGATTCATATTTCTCTGAAATGTGTCATTTTAGCCCTGTATGTAGGTCAGGGTTTGCAGGATTTCATAAAAATTACCTCCAATTAAGTTTGAGTTAATGTGAATCAAATTCATACAATTCATAACAGAATGGTTATCAATTATAATGGCAGGATGAGGAATATACTCACAGTTAAATAAACTAGTTGTGTGGCAAAACATAATAAACAAAAGGTTTATTTGACTACTGTATTATTATTATTATAAAACAAATAATTGAATTTCATTCCATTTTAATTTGACTTCCTACACTTAATGTGAATTACTGTTCTGCAAATACAAGGACTTAAAAGGCATTTTTAATTCAATTCTGAATGGCACGCAATTGTATGATGCAACAAGCGAGGACACAGTATAATCTATGGCCTTTAGCAAAGATGTTGCCTTTTTTATTTATGCCTGATTTTAGCTTTTTTTGAGCAGAAAAGTCCAAGGAAGAGCTGCCTTATTATTCAGACAAGAAATACTATAGTTCGTTCGATGTATCTGCACTTTCTTCAAGAAAACAACACTTAGTCATTTGGCTGTCAGGAGGTTTTGGAACATGACACCACATCCCTGTAGGACGCCTTCCAAACAGAGACGTGTTCAGTGCAAGGACAGAATATCGTGGGATAAAAATGTCTTGAAGAGGGCAGATACAAGACGGCTGCTGTTTGATCATATGCATGCTTTGAGAGACAGCTCACTTTTGTTCTTTCCCCCGTTTAGCATGACAGAGGCAGATGTTGTCTGATTCATGAAACGTAGAGATGAGTGGAAGGGTGCGTGTTACTTTGACACGTCTCAGAAAACAACCTTACTAGATTTTTTTGAGTGAAAACTGTTTCCAAGTAAATTTTAAGTGTGTAATGATGTCTGTTTTTCCACTATTAATTCTCAACCATCTTGCTCTCTCTCCATGTCTGACTCAGACCAAAGCCCATGCAATAACCCATCAGCTTCAGCTGCACTAATTAAATTGCCACTCATCAAATCAGATGTTAAATAGAGGAAAGGAAGCGATACAGGATCTTACATAATGCACTGTGAGTGCCTTTACATTGGCTACATTTACATGCAACCAAATAATCTGTTAGTAATCGGATTGACGGCTCGATCGGAATGAAAAGCCTTCATGTAAACACCTTATTCGATCCGAGCTCTATCCGAATGAAATTTCGATTGGATTGAAAGGGGTGGTTTATTCCTTTTCTAATCCGATCGAGAGAACATGTTAACACATGTTGAACATGTTTTCTCTACAAAGCTGAAACAATGGCCAAAATCTATACAGCGATGTGAACATTGAGTCTTTTTCAGATTAGTTGCGTTATTTTTATGAAGTTGTTTGTAAAGTTGATGTGTTTAGCTATGTCAGTATGCCATTGTTGATTTTTTTGAGTACAACATATACACATGTATACATGTGTGTATTTGTATTTGCTTTGTTCCTTGTGATGATTGTGTTTGTTCTTTTTTGTTTTGGATGTTTTGATTTTATGTAAAAGCCTAACCAGGGCCGCGGGCCGCAAACTAGCTTCACGCTATATGCCCTATGTACACCGCATCGGTTGTCCATGTGTAACAATCCCTAGTGTATTGTCCCTGTTAAATAAACAAACAAAATATTTTAAAAAACTTGATCGGATTGATTTGAAAACCGAAACTGAAAGGACTGTGTATGTGCAATGACTTAGAAATAGAGTAATGACATCTGACGCACGGAACAAGCTGTTCCTGTTGAATAAAGTGTCATATGAATATCCCCTCATTCTAACATTCTCCTTTCACTCAGTGTCTGTGAAGTGGATCAGGACAACTTCCCACCAGTCCTTGTTTCAGATTCTCATCCACAGACGTGATAAATATAAGCAGCACGGCACAACGGTATGCTCATTGTCTCCAAATCATGACCAGAAATGGATAAATATTAAGTCTGCTGAAACAAATAAAGAACCAATGTGGGAGATCAACCCAATCACATGTTTAGCGTTCATGTAAACACTATTCAGATTCATCAATCGGAATGAATTCATATTGAAACAAAAGTTGTGCATGTTAACAAGCAATGTAGTATGTTCACATCAGGGCAGCAGACGAAATAAAAACGAAACATTTACAGTCAAACAATAGCTGTGCTATTACTGCCAGTGAGAGAGGGAGTTGTGGCAATATGAATGGCTCTGTTTTAGAAAGTCCTCGTACTCACAAATAAGCGCTGGAATCAAGTTGACGGGTATAAAGTTCTAAGGCTTGATTCTCGTCTAGAATCCTGCAACACAGGGAGGAAACTAACTAAAGATGTACAATTCATGTGATGTGCTTGCTGAATGCAGATCAGAGATGAAGACGTGCTGTGAGACCATTGAAAGTGCAAAAGCTAAAACAAATACATGCAAATGGAGATCAGCATGTTGAGGTGAATGTCAGATGCCAGGCAGAATAGAGACTTTAATGGAGTAATTTGATGATTCAGCACAAGTTAAAAAGGGTTGTATTATAAGGAATCAATGTTTCCTTTATCTTTTGAGATACAACACACACTTGAACTTCAAGAATGGAAAACATCTCCAGTCCAATGATGACATTTACTGAAATTAGAGCATTATTTTCTAAACTTATGACACATCGATGACTCAGGTGTTCAGAAACTTGTTCCGGCCATTTTTTAAGGAGGAGGAAGCCAGATAGATGATGTTATTCCTAAACACCGTAGAAGAACTAAAGATGAAACTAAAATATGATGAAGTCTGTTAAACCTTGTGCTGTGTCTGGCTGTGTGTGTATTCTTCTGAAGGATCCCATTCTTGGGAAAGAGTGTCTGAAGTTAGTTAGTAGGTTTGGTTTGATTAAAATGAACTCCGGTACGGTTGCTCTGGGTTATTTCGAACCCTGGTGTGGACCAAACAAGCGGACAGAGACCCACATTTTTAGGAGGTCTCGGCCCACTTCCAAACGAACTCTAGTGCGGTTCACTGAAATATGAACATGGACGAAATACATCCAAACGAACCAAAAACAGGATGTGATGTCACAAAATGCAACCCTAAAAGGAAAGAATGCTCAAGGATATCTGCCTTACCTTTACAGTTACAGTTCGGTACCTGTTGTGTACACACACTGCCGACACACATTTATGTTCAAAAAGTTAATTTATCAAAAAAGGGTCCCCTTTAAATTTAAAAGGGTTATGAAAAACCAATGAGTAACTTCAGTTTTGGCTCAAAAACTGTACTTGGATTATAAGTGAACCTCAAGTGGGAACAAGTAGGGGGAAAAGAATGATATGATATGCCCCATATATATACTTTTTCAGCAGATTCCACATGTATATATTTCTTTACCAGCTTTTATGGTGCTGTTTTGCAGTAACAGTTGGTTACATCATTGTTTTGCAACCAAATGTCATCAATCTAGCAATGTGCAAGATATATTCATCTTATTCAGTTCTATTAAATCCTGAGCAATTCGCTTCGTAATCTGCATACGGTCAATCTGCCACACAGGACTAGGACCACTTAGCATTAATCGCCTCAGCCACTCTAATAGAAAACATTGCACAAGCGATTTGTAAATCACATCATCCCTTAACTGCCAGCAAGATTGATGAATGACTCAATCACAGTGTCCAGGTTGCACAGTTAAAATGGGACTGCAGTCAGCAGTCAGAGAGGTGTATGTACACGGACAGCAGGCATTAATGACTGAAATAGCTGGTCTTGCAAGAGCCCTGCATAAGACATTGCCTCTGAAAAACAGTTTCAAAGAATTAAAAAAGTAAAAAGAAAAATACAACTCTGTCATCATTTACTTGCCCTCATGTCATTCTGAACTTGCATACATTTTTTACCCTCTGTTAAATGCAAAATGAGATATTTGGAATATTGCCCAATCTGCTCTTTTCCATTATGGAAGTAGACAGTGAGTGAAAATGTTCTATATGAGTAGAATCTATTTCAACTGAAAGTTTATATAATGTGGAATACTGTTCACTGTAAGAAAAAAAAAACATATTTAAGCATTTTCCTGTGACAGAAGTATACAATCTGTTCTAAAAAAGCAAACCACAAGTGTGTAAAGATGAGGTACAGGTGGAAGATTTCAGAGACCAATAGTGTAAAACAAAACAAACCCTTGGCATTATTACAGTTTCATTTTGCTTTCTAAAAAATGTGTGTTGTATTTTCTAGGGTTTCCTCTGTTCACTGTTGACTTCAGCTTGCTTTACAGGGTTTTAAGGCAAAGCTGCTTTGGAACAATAATTATTCTGAAAAATTGAATTGAATTCTGTCCATTGAATTGTGTATTTTTTTTATTTAAAGCTACAGTGCTCAGCTTAGAAAAAACGACATTTATTACAAAGTAAATATGTATTCTTTCATGTTTCAGGCTGATAAATATCAGCCTTAACATTTGTTCTCACACAGCTCACAGTCACAGGAGCCTATACAATTGTCTGTACATGATAATATATTGCTATGGGTTCTTGGCATTAGAAACAGTTCGCAAACAATCGTATAGGTTATTTTCCTAGACGCATTTATATGCATACTATAGCAGTGCTTAAACATTGTGTCTCATAAATCATGCAGGACACCTCAGAGAGCCCCAACATTACGTAACGATCTCATTGCATGGATTGCAGTATCTTGGAGTGGCCTCTGCCTGTGATCTGAAGTATTGAATTATTGCGCGGCCATTTTTGAGTTGGGAAATTTGGAGCTCGCACTTCTCAGCGTTCTTAGTCAGCAAACATTGGAGCTGAAACAACGAAATTCCGAAAAGATAACCGCAAAACATGCGTCTTTTCCAAACTACGCGTGTAAAACACATCTGCTGTGGAAACGTAACTGCGTCTAGAGTGAAGGAAAGTAACAAAACAGTGAGTGTTGCAGGCTCTAGAGGTTTGTTGGGTCTGAAGTTTTCTAGCACAGGTGTGTCTGGACTATGTTACATGCAAAAGGTAAAGACAAATATCGGACATGGATGTATACCGCAAGGCTATAAGCCAAACACAAATTATAACACATATAGAAAACTTTTTATTCCTGCGTTTTCATCAAAACACACGTATGAGGACGCTTTTGGCCTGGCACGTGACAAACCCGAAATGTTCTGGAGTGAAGCGGCTCGTGGTATTACTTGGTTTGAACATTGGACCAAAACTCTGGATAACACGGATACAGTGTTTCCAAAATGGTAAGTAGGCCTACAGCATTAGGGGTCGTTGACATATGTTTTTACGTTGAACGGTAACATAATGGAATTGAACACATGGGTCTCGGACGTGATACCTGTTGCTAAAGGGGAAAGTTCACCAAAAATTATGTGAGGCACTATAACAGTCTCAGTCACCATTCGCTTTCACTGTATGGAAATAAATGCTGTGAAATGACTGCAGCCGATCAGTCAACATTCTTCAAAACAACAGTTCTACTGAAAGAAGTATATCAAACATTGCTTTTGGGAGAAACAAAACATGAGGAAGAGTAAATTATGACAATTTGCATTTCTTTTTAACTTGACTCTTTTAAAAACGCAACACTTATGGCGCGTGACGCACCGGAATGACGTTTGTCTGACGCATGTGTGTATAGGCCAATCAAAAACAGCACGAACGCCCCCTTCTGTGAATAGTGTTTTCTAATCAAAGTGGTAAACTAATACATATTTAAGATTAGGTTTATGTTTATTGTAGTAAACGCAGGTCTTATTTCTTAGTGGGTTGTGGATTTAATTAATTGAAAATTGAATTAATGAGAATGTATGTAGTTCAGTAAAATACTGTGTAATATATATATATATATATATATATATATTCAAGACTGCCCCCCCTCCCAATTATCTATACATTTTATATATATATAGATGTCCTAAATTCAGTAATTTTAATTCTTGTTTTTCTCTTGTACTTTCCGAAATTCAAATAAATGTTTTGCTTCATATTAAAGTTTGTAACGCTATATTCACCTCATCGCTGGTTTGTTGCTTATGGTTCTTTCAAAGACAAAAAAAAAAAAATCCAATCGAAAAAGTGCATGATGGTAAATGGCATTTTAAACATTTTGATTGGTATTTTCTTAAGCATTTTAAATTGACATATGACATGAGTATTACTTTTGTTGAACTATTTCTTTAAGAACAACTTTTTTCATGACAGGTTTGTTGGAGGAAAGCTGAATATGTGTTATAATGCTGTCGATAGGCATGTGGAGAATGGAAGAGGTGATCAAGCAGCTGTCATTTATGACAGTCCGGTTACCGGCACTAAACAGGTCATCACATACAGAGAAATGCTGCAGCAGGTAAAACACAGAAGGAGCGGTCACATGAGCCAAATTTCGCGGGCAAAAATGGTCTATTGTCTGTCGTTTATAGTGTAGTGATGTATGAAGCACAGCTCACACAGAAGTCACTTTCCAAAAAAGCAGCTCTCTGCTGGTCAATGGAGTGAATTTGCGTGACCAACTTGAACCCATGGATAAATCTGTATGGGGAATCTTTAGTGTTATTTCCAATTGCTTGGGTTCCTATTGAAATGACTTGATTTTGCCCACGAAAATTCGCCGGACAAGATCAAATGTTGACCGCACATCGAGTCTTTGAAACCAAGAACCTTCCTACACTTCATAAAATGCTGGACCAATTTTCATTCAGTGTACATTTTTCTGTTGTTTTGATTAATTGCTATTTTAAAATTCCTAACTTGCCTCCAGTTTGTATACGTATCCATAAAGTTCAGCTTCCACACGCCTGTTTGTAGGTGTCCAGGTTGGCGGGGGTTCTGGTGAGGCATGGTGTGAAGATGGGTGATCTGGTGGTGATCTATATGCCTATGGTTCCTCAGGCCATGTTCGCCATGCTGGCATGTGCCCGTATTGGTGCCACCCACAGCCTCATATTTGGAGGATTTGCCTCCAAAGAGCTCTCCGTCCGTATCGACCATGCTAAGGCAAGCCATTGGGTTTTCTATTTATTAAAATGAATAATAAAAAGCTATTTTTGTAAATGCATATCTCTGCTGAGGTTGCGAAAACCACTTCCTCTCTTAAATCATCTTTTTCCCCGCAGCCCAAGTTGCTGGTGACAGCATCATATGGCATCGAGCCAGGCAGAAGAGTGGAGTACATTCCCCTGGTGGAGAAAGCTCTGGAGCTCAGCACTCACAAACCACACAAAGTCCTCATCTATAACCGGCCCAGCACGGTGAGTTACCAGTAACCCCACGGCACCTGGATGCCAGTTTCATTGTCAAACTGGCAGTTTCCACTGCCTATTAACTGTTAAACGAGAAAATAATGCAGTGAGAGAATACAAATGCAAATGTTGTCCCCTTTGTAAAAGAGCGTACCTCTAAATTCAACCTTCCCGTCCTACTTCTCAACCAACATAAATCGTTGTAGAAGTAAGTTAGTCTTTCTTCATTTGAATAACTGTACACTGTATACTGTACCACTCAAAATATATTAGGAAATCAAATGTTCAAAGCATTAAGCATTTCAAAAAACTCTAGCTAAACTCTAATTTATTTGTCCTCTTTTGGTGTCTGTTAAATGAGTTTTCTCTTGTGGCTACATCTACAATCATTATGTTGATTTCACAACGCAGGAAATTGCTTAAGCTTCATCCTGTGTTGTCATGGAAACTGTTTGGAAATCATTTTTTGATTTTCCAGCAGTTTGGAATACAGGATGAATCCCGCATGGTTGGTGAAGACGAACACGTCTCGGAAATCAGAAGAAAAAAAAAAACAGATGTGAGGGGAGAATTAGCCAGCCCCAGAAGTGTACATCCCATTAGAACTTTAGAAGATTACTCAATAACAGGATCTTATTTACAGAAGATTTTGGAATATTCAAAACTACTTGATTAGAATGAACACATCCATGCACTGCCACAACAAATACCAAAACACTGGGTTAACACACTTATCCAATGAAATCAGCTGTTGCATTTTGATATTTGCGAGCAATGGACACATTATCCAAAAAAAAAAAACTGTAATGAATCGAATTAACATAATTAACATAAGTCTATAAGACTCAAAAAAAGCATTTTTGTTTCTCACAACTGACTGCGATATGCCTGAAATACAAGTAGGGGAAAAACGACGAAGTCATACAGCTTTGAAACAGCATCACGGTGCATAAATCATGGCAGAATTTAATATTTTGTGTGAACTATTCCTTTAAGGCACCTGAAACACTGGGTTTGCACTTTGGACTTCCCATCAAATTGAAACAAAATAACTTTTATGTGTGCCTGGCAGTGTTGCTGCTGTTAACTAAAACCAAAAGTAAAACTATTAAAACTTTTTTTTTAATTTAAATAAAGCTAAAATGAAATCTAAATATTAGATAAAAGACAAAAGAACAATTACAAAAACAATGATCAAACAAAAATAAAAGCTAATTCAAAATATTAATAAAAATGATACATTTATTTAAATAATACTTAAATAACTGCTGAGGGGCATGCTTTCACCCTTTCACCCATTTCTTTCCCATAGGAAAAGGTGTTCACGCGTCCTGGCCTGAGTTTGGACTGGGAGGAGGAAATGGCCACTGCCCGCCCTCATGACTGTGTGTCCGTCCCCGCTCATCATCCTCTGTACGTCCTGTACACCTCCGGCACCACTGGCACTCCTAAGGTAGAATCTTGTTTATGACAGTACACAGCGATAAAGCACACAGCTGAGGGAACGGATGAAATTGTTTACTGGGGAATAGATCCATGCTGTTAGGTGCTTTGTTTATTGCATATTGTGTTAGCAGGAGACCATGAGCCATACATCTCTCTTGTGTATTCAAGATAAGAAGGAAGGAGCTTGTTTTAGTATAAAGGATTTAGCCTGTTGCTGTTATGCTGCCTCAAGCTCTGTAAGCTTTTCGCTAACAAAAAGAACCAAAAGTACTTTTTACTCCAAGGTACATGTTTTGGCAATGCCTTGCAGTACCATGTAAATACTGTTTGGCTTGTTTTCAGATTAAATTTAAACAGTCAATTGGTAAGAAGTTGAGATGCACCGATTGATCGGCTGGTGACCGGAATTGGCCGGTTTTCACATGATCGGCGACCGGCCGGTCAGTGTGACATATGCCGATTTTATGCCGGTTAAATGCACTCGAGCGCCGCATGATTAACCTTTGTAGCGGTACGGTCCTTATATTGTTTTTTTTTTTTTTTTACTTCTGTGCCTCTGTGAATACGGTCCCGCATGATTTATGGGATTTAGGATGTTCAGTGACGTCGGATAACTGCCAGATTCAAACTGTGCTTTCGCGCGTTGGCTGACGCTGAGCCAGAGTCAGACGCGTTCAGCGCTGTCATATATCATAACCATGCAGTGTTTTCAACCACATAATGTTTATTTTCGGTTTCAGACATTTAAATACACAAGCATGAGTAAAACAATACATTTGGAGTTTGTAAAATACACTCTGATGTCTGTGGAAGCAGCAATAATCTATTCAAATATAATTGCCGACGTGTTATTCATATCAGACAAACATAGTGGAAGTAACTATAAAGTTTACTCTATTCTCAGATCACCGGCCACTTTCTTGCATGTATTTGGGGAGAAACTGATGAATTCTCGTGCTGTTTATCTGACTGACAGGACAACATGGGGGCGCCTGTTTTTAAACGACCAAAGACATTAACTTACATGTATTTGAGAATCGGAATATCAGATAGTTGATGACATGGTAAGCAAGTTTGTGAATATTTTGAATAAAAAGGGAAAAACTAAATAAAAGCGACACATCTGTCATAGTGTTATTGGGCAGTGGCCTACAGTGGCCTACAGTGGCCTCGGTGTACCGCGTGACGCGTCGCATTAACATTAAAGGCAACGATCTAAATTAAATAGAATATTTAAGCGTGAAAGGGTTAAAGAAAAAAATAGAAAATAAACAATTGTGTGTGCTGTAAAGTGGTTAGAAAAAATAAAATCAGAATCGGCTCAAATCAGTATCGGCAGGTCAAACTCAATGAAAAATCGGAAATCGGAATCGGCCTAGAAAATTGTAATCGGTACATCTCTAGTATGAAGGTATTTTAGGTAATGGCAAACAGAAATTGCATACAGAAGATTTGCATACATTCTGTAACCATTAAACCATCCTCACTATAGGACACTGTTACAACAGTATTAAAAAATAAAATAAAAAAAACATTGAACTCCTAATTGAAGGTATCATATTATCTCACTATGTGAATAGTTGCTGATCAATTCACTGAAAGAAACACTAAAAGTACCTCTCTCTCTCCCTCTCCCTCTCCCTCTCCCTCTCCCTCTCTCTCCAAAATATGGTAAAATGTGTTAAAATCATTGCGATATTCACAGTGTTTTTGATGACCAGCAAAATATCAGCTAAAAATGCTGGGTTATATTTTTGGTTCAGCCTGTTTGGTTATTTTTATTGGGTTATTTTTTTTAATAATTTTTACGTAAGTTCTGGGTAGTTTTTGTGTGACTCAGCTTCTTGTTCAGTTGTACTTACAATAGAAATGAGAAAAAAAAAAATCAATGGAACCCAATGTTGGGTAGTCTGTGCCATACCGGTTAAAACTGGATAAATTTGCCAACGGTCATTTGTGGTCTGTTCTGAGAGAAAACGTCCTGAAGGGAAACGTCCTGAATGAAAATAAGGTTTGTATTACATTGTTTTCCTAACATATTTTTTTTTACTGTAGAAACAGGAAAACATCTGTATTCTCACATTATACCTTTTTTGTCCGTCACAGCTAACGCCTGCTTGGAACGCTCTCCTTCTACAAACGCAGCATACACCGGATCTACACTCAGAGTAAACGACGTCACGTGCCGTCAAATGGAAGTTTGACCTCCTGCAACCAGGGCTGAGACACGTCAACACTCTATGCAACAAAGTCGACATGCTCATGCGGTTTATACAGTCCCTCTCTGTTGACTACAATGCGAGCACTCTATTGGTCTAATATCTAGCTAGTGTCGCGTTCGATGGGTTGAAACATATATGTCTGGCAGACGAGATGACACAAGGTAAAGCTGTTTTTGATGTAGTTTTGCAAACACGATTATTAGCATAAGATTGTTATTTAATGAATTGGAACAGACTGATACTCTACTGATACCAGTTTTCTTCCCACAGATTCTCCGAGCCTGATCCTGACACTTTCTAAAACATCAATATGTTTTTGAGTATTTTATGATTGTCAAAGACTGACTTGTCGTTGAATAAAAATGATTTTATATTTTATACTGTCCCTGTCCTATATATTTAAGATTTATTATTTAAAATGAATAACTTTCAATATGAGGTTGTTTGGCATAGCACTATGCAACAAACTAGGAAATGGGTCAATGTATAAAACCCCAAATAAAATAACCCAGCATGTGTTCTATGCAATATTTACCCAGAAATAATATCTATGTCCAATATTTACCCAATATGCCAGATGCCAAATAACCCAGCAATGGTTTTTAACCATTTTAAGCAGTTTATTCTTTAACCTGTAATTCCTACATGATCCCATCAAATGTCCCACCTTACTTATTCTATTGTTGCACCCCAAGAAAAAAATTATTTTGTCTATTTAATATTGTCCAAGAGAAGAATAGCATCTTGAAATTTGCATCAGCATGCCTCAGGTGCTTGTCAATCCCTAACAACTCACTTTTATATGTACTTGGACTGAACAAGAAGCAAGGCAAGAGAAGGGAGTTGCAAGGCCTGAAGGCAGAGCTAACAAATACGGCTCTCCACTGACCCAGTCTTCTGCCAGTATGAAATATATGGCTCAAGGCAATGCTGCCCTGTACATAAAACACTTGCTAATGGCTGACACACACACACACACACACACACACACACACACACACACACACACACACACACACCACAGATTTATGGACCTAAGTTGGTTTGGCACACACAGGATCCAATTATCACCCTGCAACTCAAAATGTGTCCTTCAGTATCAACCCTTAACCTGATTTGATAATGGTTTACTGACAGTAACGACAAAATGAATTGTAATCCAGATAATGGCGATTAATTGTGTTTTGTTCATCTCACATGATTATGAAATAAAACATGGTCTTGAAGGCTTTGTAAATAAAAAATGGGTAGAATAATTATTTACATGAATAATAGAAAATGAATAATAATTAGCAGTATTAAAGCAGTGGTTGTTTTTTTCGGCCAGTGCCCCCTATCCCGTTTCCAGGTCTGTAACATAAAATGACGGCTAATTGTCCTCCCTGAATATTAGTTTTGGTTATTATTCTTTGTTTACTATAATTATTATTGCATTTACACTATCATTCAAGAGGGTCAATAAGATTTTTTTTAAAGAAATTTAAAGTTTTATTCAGCAAGGATGCATTAAATTGATCAAAAATAACTGTAACTGTCAAAAACGTTACCCACTTCAGTTCACTTTCCATCCACGCTGATTTTGTAACCCAGCCAGTATCAGTATAGTAGTTGTTGTTATGAATATTATAATGTTATGTAATAATAATTTATAAATAATTAAATTTTTCACTTTCACACATAATTAAGCCATTACTTGAATAAAAAGTTAAAGTGAAACCCGCTAAAAATAAAATAAAATAATGACCACAAATATTTGCCATTACATGAAAATGATAATAAAGCGAAACTGGAGTGACATGCATTCGGTTAAAGCCAGATTTATTTGGCGTACTCACATAATGCATTGCTTTACCGCTAAGAAAAAAAATTGCACAGAAAGTTCATATTTTATTATCGTTATAGTTATCTTGCAATATTGTTCTCGTTCTTGGAATGAACGGGCCGTAACAGTGATGTTTGTTTCCTGTAAATATTGTCTTTCTTTTCTTTCTTCTCTTCAGGGTGTAGTCAGAGATTCAGGAGGATATGCTGTGATGTTAAACTGGACCATGTCTAACGTTTATGGACTGTCTCCCGGTGAGGTACGTCATGATCTGTTACTTTTGCAAGTGGTAATGACATGAAGAACAAAATTTGTATAAAAAATGTTGAGAAAAAAGATTTGATGTACTTTGAAAACATACTTCCTCCCCTATCTAAAAAAGTTGCATAAAATGCATACAAGTAAATGGGGGAAAATTGTGTAGCACCTGCCGCTCTGCTAAACCATTCCGAGGTTTCCAATGGTAAAGGAAGCTTACATTTACCAGTGTTTGGCGGATTTCCGTGGACGTAATCCAGTCGTTTCAATAGGAATCTACACCATCTGAAATTTAGCATGGGCACGAAAGATTTCAAGTGCAAATTCGTCATGTGCAAGTGAAAACGGGTAAGAGGGTGTTGAAGAGCGTGAAGAGACCGTGAATGGAAAGATCAATGTGAAGATTCTTTAACAATTAGTGTGTTCCACGGAATAACCGCACACAGGGTTGGAACAACTGTGAAAAATTATGATAAATGCATGACATGACCCCTTGAAAAAGCTTCCGTCTCACACCGTTTAACCTTCACGTCTCTCTCTGTCAGGTCTGGTGGGCCGCGTCTGACCTTGGCTGGGTGGTGGGCCACTCGTATATCTGCTACGGTCCGCTTCTACACGGCAACACAACTGTGCTCTATGAGGTACGGGGCATGTGTGTGCAAAAATGTGCGAATGTGAATTGAGTCTGTGTGCTTTACAGCATTTGACCTGTGGACCTCTCCAGCTAACTCTCAATTTCCTGCTGTTGTGGTTTGCTGAATCCTGACACTGATGCTGAACTGATGTCCGTACTGTGGAATTTTACAGGCTCTAACATTCAGTTCTCGAGGGAAATGAATGCAAGGAAGAACGACTCTCTAAAGCAAAATTCCTGAATCACTGGCTCAGTTGAACTTTTGTTTGATTTGCTGTTGCTGTTCGTAAGCTTTTGTACTGGTAACAAAGCAGCTCTTATAGTATTAAACTAGTTCTCCTCATTGAGTATTAGCTGACATCGCAGCATGAATATTAAAATCATTTGCACTCGGTGGGAGATGATCAGACTGTGTTTGGTTTTCTGTCAAGGTGTATTCAGCACTGGCATCTCCTCTGCTGATTAGATGTGTTGTTTTGCTCCACATGAGAAAATGGGAGATGCTCGCAGAATTGATTAGTCTGCTGTAATGGAAGTTTGATTTCAACAGATCTCTCATACAATGTAAATGTCCAGGGCTGCGTTTCCCAAAAGCATTGTTAGCCTAAGTTGATCGTAGAGACCATTGCTGGCAATTGTTCTACGATCAACTTAGGCTTACGATGCTTTTGGGAAACGCAGCCCAGACCAAAAAGCCCTCAGGCTGTTTTAATTAATATATTTCATAATTATGCACATTTATGGTCGTATTGGGTTTATACTATCAACTAATGCAACATGCCAAACCTGATCTCATTTATTCTTCCAAAAAATATTTCGAAAAATAGTGTAGTATTGTAGAGATTTATGTTGTCTTTGTACAGGACTAAAGCTGAAAGAAATTAATAAAGTAATATCTGGGAGATATACAGTAGTCAACATTTGAAGTAGATCAAAAACGTTAATCAAAGTTGTCCTAAGACAAGAACAGGTATTGTTCAAAATTCATGTATAACTTTGATGAAAGGTTTTGATCCACTTCAAATGTTGATTACGGTATATCATTACTTCAAAATAATATGAATCATTCAGATTTATTTGTGCAGTGCATATCACAATAAATATTATTTCTTTTTTTCTCAAATTTTTGAAATTTCAAAATGTCAAATCTCCAATTCACTAGCAAGAAGGTATTGATGTAATTGGTTCACCCAAAAATGTATATATATATATATATATATATATTTATTTTTCATTATGTTGTTTGGACCACAACATTCCATTTATCTTCTTTTGTGTTACACGGAAGATAGAAAGGTTTGAAACGACATAATGGTGATTAAACAATGACAGGATCTTCAAGATAGGATGACAGCATAGGTGGGATTCATCATACAGTTTTACCCTTGTTGACTTAAAAATGGGCAAGCAAAAAAACAACACCAGCAGCAGTATTTAGACTATGGGCTGTATTGCTTTGTAAGTAACCATCCAGATCACACTAATAATTACATCTCAGTGCCCTATCAATAACGAAGTACCCCCTAAGACCACCTGGCAATGCACTGAAACCCCCTCAGAACACTTTAGCAAATGCAAAGCAAAGACCTGGCAACAGCCGTCTATGAGCAAACATCACTCACTTCAAAAATCAGAAATCTATTTAATATTGGATCATATTATATATTACATGGCAATTGATTCAGTAGGGTAGACAAAACAAACATTAAACGCCTGCCAATTACTGATTGACGCCGACGTGCAACAGATGCAGATCCTTGTTTTGAACATTGTAAATCAAGGAAACAGCCTTGTTCTTGTTCAGTTAAACAATTATTCATGGGCAGCTGATACACCAAACACACACACACTCTTTCTTTGGAATCAATCAGCCGCA
Source organism: Meda fulgida (assembly GCA_030578275.1). Lineage (NCBI taxonomy): Eukaryota > Metazoa > Chordata > Actinopteri > Cypriniformes > Leuciscidae > Meda > Meda fulgida. The sequence continues at coordinate 13,829,054 of CM060619.1, forward strand.
CGTAGGTAGACCTATATTTTTGTTTTTATTACAACACCTAAATGTCACATTAATTATTAGTTATCTATGTTCAAAGCTTGTCTGAGAAAAATCTCACAACGTTGAAATTGATTGGTCATTTTTTTCTGCACACAAACGCTGTTCTAGAAACAAGATGAGAGGTTTGTGCGCAATCCGTTTGATTTGTTGCAATATGAAGTCATCGTTTAGCTCTGAGAGTATTCTCTCTGTGCAGGATGGCAGAAACATGAATATTTGAACAGCTCAGCGTTGTGCAGTGCTACTTGTGTGTGCAATCTCTCTGCAACAATATTATTCCGTTCCTTTGCCATACGTTTTGGCCATCTGCCACCCCGGCACCTTTTCAAACCACTCTCCATTTCAAACACATCCTTGATTTAATATTCACTCCCCAGACCCCAACCGCAGGAAATGCCCATGCTGATCCAGTCTGACACTGGGAGACTGTTGGGAAAAACGTTGGGAAAATTGTTATACTTGCAACAAAGGGCTGCGCAAAATATTCAGTAGGATATAAAATTCTACTTTTGTACAACAGACTCTATCTGGAAATCTTTAGTAGTTTTTAATTGGAAATCTTTAGTAATTTTGTTGATTTTTTTTAACATAATATTGAACCATTTTCCCATGGTTTCTTAAGACATTGGCCTGATTTATGCATTCTGATTCTTTAAGCAGTTGCTGTTTCCGCAGGGTAAACCTGTGGGGACTCCGGACCCCGGGGCGTTTTTCCGTGTGATGTCTGAGCACGGAACAGCCTCCATGTTTACCGCTCCCACTGCTATCAGAGCCATTCGCCAACAAGACCCTCAGGCAGAACACGGGAAACAGTACCCGCTCAGCAGGTAAACTCAAATCTGTACCTGTACCTGTTCACATAATGGCCCACGACATGTAACATCTTCAGTGAGGCATCTGCAAACAAGTTTGTTTTATTTTTGTATCAGTGGCGACTACACTGGAAACACGGCTTCCCCTAAAATGTAATGACATGTTTGCAGTATATTCAAGTAATCTCTTTCTCTATTTATTTACAGTGGTCTTTAAAAAGTTTTTGGACACTTTTGATCATGTTACACAGATAAATATCTGAATATCAATGCATTAGATACAAAGCATCAAACCAAGTGGCAAATAATGCTGCTTTCCTCAGAGGTAACAGTACTTTTCTGAGACACTTTTTAACTTTTAACTAATTATTTTAACACTGAACAAGTAGGACGTTTTTTTATAGATGCAAGTCAGTTCCCTTCATAGTGGTCCAATCTAACGTAGAAACGAGTGCAGAAATCATCTTACGACAGGGTTCATGTGTGATTCATGAAACAATCGTATGCCGCCAATCCCATCGTATGAATGATCTTACGTTAATAAATGTGGCGTCTGTTGTCATTTAAATATCACGTCCATTTAAAGAGTTTATGACATGGAGAAACTTAACCTGGTCAAGAAGAGGAAGTAATCTCGTGAAAGAGAAATTTATCTTATTCCAAAAACACCTGTTAACCTCGTAATTGCAAACAACTAAATTATTATTTATTTATTATTTATTAATGTTATGGATTGACTAAATGACACACTATCAATTAAATATTTTACCATTGGCAAGACATTTTTTTAATTATGAATATGTGGCTTGGCTTCATATGTATTCATTCCAGTCAAAATGCTTTTCTCAAAAAACAAAAACAATTCTCCACCTGATTTACTATGCTGGACGCAATGACTTGTGTACGGGAGTTGAAACATGACGTGAGATTGGATCGTAGTCACCGCTCTTGCCCATTTTGATAAATGTCCAGTTTTGTGTAGAAATGACCATACGCCCAGTTTTCTGCCGTTTGTTCGGTTTGTAAACAAGGGCCAGTGACTTTAAAAGTGTTTGACCAGAAAGACGTTTTGTCTATATTTTGAAACCATAATTTGTTGAAATTTTTTGTTTGAATTTTTTGTGTGTGTGCAATATATAAACAATAATAAAAAAAATATTAATTTGAAAATATAAATAGTTTTATAATACAAAATACATTTTTAATTGTGGCTTGCGTGTCCCAATACTTCTTGGGGCCACTTTACAATGTAAACATCAGCCTCGGTACATTGAAATATTTTTTGCACATTGCTATTGTGCTGTTTGACCGTTTATTTTTCAAAAGACTTATTGGACGTTAGGCTTTCAGTGTCACAATGAAGTGCGTGCACAAGGAAGCAGATAGAGAACAAAAATAGTCTTTAATAAAATAAACAGGGACATTCAGGAGATCAAATGAGAACAAACTATCAAAACCACCTTAACTTAGAAGATACCGGACTAAGGCACAGATTGAAACTCAGGGCTTAAATACATGTAGATGGTAATCAAACTGAACAGAAACATGTGTGAGGGACTAATTAACAATCACGGAACTAAACTTAAATAACTAGGAACTCAGGAAAACAGGAACTGAGCAAACAAAATTACTTATACTTTCTTTCCCACGCAAAAGCAAGGCTTCTATATTATCTGATTGAGTGAGATCTCAAATGGACAGGACTTAGCAACGAACGGCCAGTAATGTTAATGGTGATGTCAGTAAGTAACTGATATGGAAAGCGGAGTGCACAGCATCGAAAGTACAGTTGCAGTTATTTATAACACGTTTATTTTCGTTTTCATAATCTTGTCTTTTGCCTTTAGGAATTTGTAAATAATGCAAATCCAGGGCTGCCAACCTTTTGAGTTTAGCTTGTGGTGAGAACTATGGTGGTATGGTGGCAAAAAACCTTGCATCACAATAATTATGTTGTAATTGTCAAATCATTTGGCACAATGGTAGGATACTGTTTTTTATTAGTGTGTTGATTCAAATTTCATGATTTAAAATCATAAGCTTTTGATTCGATTACGATCTCGATTAAATGTTGATTCATTTGAATAAATATCAGGTACAGTAGCTGCATGTTAATTTTTCTCAAGGACAAACCCCTGTCAGCTTATTATTAAAGGTTAAAATTAACAACTCAAACTAATATAATGCAGATTTATAAGAATAACATTATAATATTTTAAATGATATAAAAGTATGTAATATAGTGCATATATTTAGCAAAATAATCTTCTGTATATTTATTGTTTTCTGGCTAACTAAGGTAAATGTAACATGGCATTGTTTAAAAGTCATTTCCCTGCTTAGTCACAGTTTTGGGAGCTACATTGTAGACACCTAAATTAACATAATTGCTGTAAAATTTACACCTGTACATTTTTATCTAATGTCTGTTGCCACTGTTTTGTTTTGTCCCCCCAATCATTACTTTGTCTAACAAAATATAGCATATAGGCACTCGTAATGTGAATTTAATTATCGTTATCATTTTAATTTCACTAAACATCCCTAGTTTAATAGAAATGCATTTACAGTTTTGATTCTAGTGTGGATGTTCTGTCTACAAACACTATGTTGCTGTTTCCTGTGAAAGTGCATTTGGGGGCAAAAAAAGTGGAGTTACCATGGTGATAGTAATGGATGTGTTTCAATAAAGCAGTATAGAGCTGATATACAATGGTTATGGCTTTGATAATTCCACTTCTTCCTTGCACTCAAATGATATTCTGCCTGTAATAACTATTCAGTGCCCATTTAAAGGCTCAGTCACATGGCCATTAATCATTTACATAAACGTCCTGTTAATAGATTGTTATGAAAGCTCGCACCCTGGAGAAAATGAACCAGAAAAAGAATTGCATTGATGCGTGGCTGGAAAAAACTGAAGCTTTACCTACATGACCATTTTCATCCTCTCGCTGTCTTATCATCATCAAACTTTATTACAGACTCAAGGTTCCAATTAAAAACAGGCAATAAATAAACATGAACAAAATACAACAGCATAAATTTCTGAATTGAATGAATGTCTTTATGTTTTTGTCTGAATGTAAGTATGGGTGGTCATGTGCCTGACCTCATTTAAGTTGAGACATTTTTTTAACTTATTTTCATATAGAATTTATTATGAATGTTTTGATTTCTTATATTCCTATAATTATATTTTTTTTTACTTCTCATTATATTCTTATTATTTCTTATGATAACATTACATGATATCTATCTATTTGGTCTGTCAAAATGTTTAATCGCAATCTAACGAAAGTTTGTAAATATATACTGTATGTGTGTATTCTACACACACACACACACACACACACACACACACACACACACACACACACACACACACACACACACACACACACACACACACACACACACACACACACACACACACACTATCTGGCTTTATCAATGTATTACAGTTTTACCAGCATAGTGAACCCAGCTAGATGAAAAAATACTATAACATCATTACTGTCCAATAATAGCATAATAGGGATTGTAATTTAGTAGATGGTGCTCGTTTACATTTTTTTAAACCTCATGAATATGTATGCAGCATGAAAATCAGTTTTGTTGTTTTTTTTCATACTTGGCTTATGCAAATCATTGTAGCAATAATGACGTTGTATTTTTCACTAGAAAAATAAACACATAGCCATTATTTCCATTTAAACTGGCTTTATGTTTCTTTAAAATGATCCTTAATGAATATATAAGCCACTTTAATTTTTGCACTTAAATGACACAAGCAAGAAATACAAACGCAAAGATGAAATGTAAGGAAGGGCATTTCAGCTCGACCAAAAAGAGCCACGCAATGCGTGTCTTTACAGAAAAGCACAGGCTCTCAGTCCAGGAGTGTGTTTCTTGTGTCGGCGCTGTAACCTGCGGCTCTCAGCGTGGCTTTAAATGCATGCCAGAGGGCACGACTCGACTCAATACAATTTTTCAGCTCAGAGAATCTACAGTGATGCTGTAAGATCAAGATCTGCCTTCTCGCCAAGATCATAAGGCCGATGTTAACCCACACCTGCAGGAGGTCGCTGGGATAGATTTGCGCAGATGGGTTCCTGAATCTATTTCATCCATGGATTTGTAAACACGAATACTGTTGCAAACAGTACCTTTATTGCACTAGTTGTAGCGTAATCTTTTTGCCTACTTGCACACTTTTACACAATATCGTGAAGGATCCTGTCTTGATATACATCAGTGCATAAAGTTGGTGAAAATGGAGGAAAAATCCTGCATACAGCTTGGAATGAAATGGCACTGTTTGAGTCAAGTTTCTTTGTCAGGCATTTAAAAGCAGAGAAGTGGGCACTGATGTGGGGGGAGAGAAGGTGTATCATGCCCCCCCCCCCCCAACAGACTCCAGCTTCTTGCAATTCAGATCACACATACTGTATGTGACCTTGACTCCAGGTAATTGAATAGCTTCTGCATTGTTTGACCCTGGAGTGAAACAGTGAAAAGAACTTGGCTTTATTATGGTTACTTGATCATAAACACTGACTCAAAGAGAAGCAGTTCTGAAGGGGATCATATAGGGGAGAGTGGGGTAAGATATTTGCTATTTTTTGCATGGCAAAGTACATTTTCTGTGTCAGGTGAAATTAAGTTTGTGGCAAAGCATATGTATTCAGGTCTTAATATAATAATATATATATATATATATATATATATATATATATATAAAACAGTAGTCGTTGGTGAAATTGCTAGTTATAAAAATTGGTTATAAAACCAGGTAAATTATTTGGCTAAAGAATAGCCATTAAGCATTTCACTCAAACCGGTAGCTGCATCAGAAGCTTTGGGGTAAGATGTGCCAAGAGTTTTGCCCTCCAAATGTACAAATACAAATACAAACATCAAGTCTTTTCCTAAATTATTTATGAAAATGTTGATAATGTGAAATAAAATAAGTATTTAGAATGGGATTGTGCCGCAGTTTAAATCTTCCATATTTTTAATAAACTCATACGTTTTCAATAACCATGTGGGTTTTGGGGGAAACATTGTCTGTCCTTAGTGAGCGTCTCTTCGGCATCAGGTGTAGTTTACTGTAGACTCGAGCAGATGAAAGGATTGTGTGATGTGACCACCCGCAGCACGGTTTAATCCAATCCTTGTTTGAGGATTGATGACAGGAACAGTGAGTCGTCACCTTTTCACCCGCTGTGCTTCATCCAATCACCGCTTGTCAGTTCTTCTTGTTTCTTTACTCCAAGAATGAGTTCAGTAAATATTTAATGCACACCTGCATTCTTGCTCTTCACACATTTGTTTTCTGACACATGAGGCTGCTCTTAAGTTTACAGAATTTCTAAGAGCTGTTTTTTTCTTTCTTTTTGTAGGCTGAGGAACTTGTTTGTAGCCGGAGAGCGCTGTGACATCGAGACCCTCGAATGGGCCAAGAGGAGTTTTGGAGTCCCAGTGCTGGATCACTGGTGGCAAACTGGTGAGTCACTGCTACACTCTATTTCATTTCTGCTGTAATTTCCTATTGCATGTTTCATAATGCCATCTTGTCTTTTAAGGCATTGTTCACAGTCTTTCAGATTCGTTTTCTCAGATTTAGTCTTTAGGACTGATTGTTCCCTACATCAGTTGCCATAGTAATTACTTAAGCATCAGCACGACGCCATGAAACGTTATTCTGTAACCACTGTGAGCTGTCATTGTGGAAAGAGAAGACTGTACATTATGTCAATCATGACTTGTGTTATTTCATCCAAATTTAATTTACTTTATTTGAATTCAAACCATGAATGGATGTGGTTGTAAAATGGATTTCATAGAGATTCATAGAGACACTGAAGACCGGAGAAATGATAATGAATACTTTGCATCACAGGAATAAAATAACATTTTAAAAATGTTAACATAGAAAATAAGCATGTTTTGTATATTTGTGGAAATGACTACCTAAATGGAACATACTTTACTCTTTACTCTTATTTGATTTTCTTTGATTGCAATCTTACAAAGATAAGATTATAACAAATGAACAAATCTGGCATAAGTTAAAAAAAAAAAAAATGTATATATATATATATATATATATATATAAAGTAACATAATGGCACCGTGTAACAGGGGTGTCGAAACTTAGTCCTGGAGGGTCTAAGGACTCTTAACATCAGTCCTGCAGAGTTTTGCTCCAACTTGCCTCAACACCTGTCTGGAAGTTTCTAGTATGCCTAGTAAGACTTTACCTAGCTTCAAGTGTGTTTAATTGGAGTTGGAGCTGAACTTTACTGGACAGTGGCCCTCCAGCAGCAGGATTGGACATCCCTGGCTTAGGTGAAAAGAAATAACCGAAAACAGTACAAAACAGATTGATACAACTCTAAGTTTCACTAAAATAAATGGCAGATGGCAAAAGCTGCAACTTTCTGTTGTTTGTTTACTCCTGTTGTTCCTGACCTTAAAGCAAGTCACCCTTGTTTCTCTGGCAAGCCTGAAATGGATTGTCTGAAAAACAGTACACTTCTTTTGATATTCATAACCCCTATTGCCAGCACATACATAATGAATCGGGTTACCTCCTCGTCCTATACTGGCCGCAAAACATATTCAGCTCATAAATATCTCAGAGAAATAAACAGGTGCCGAGCTTGACCAGAGAGTATTTGTACAAAATGAACCGAATCACCTCTCCCCTTGCTCTCACATCCATATTTCTAGTAAGTACTTGTAAACTCTTTTTATTGTCATTCGACAGCGCACGTTTAAAACCAGTGTCAGATCTTAATGCACGACCGGGAACAACGATGAATCCATACGTCTGTTTGTGTGTGAGCGCAGGTTCAGAGAGGCTAAAGTACTTAATGTGATGAATGATTCTGTCTTCACTGTTTGTGTGTGTCCTGTCCTCCATTTATAATTTCACCCTCTCTCCATCCAATTCATGATTAAAAGCACGTTCATACATCGCCACGAGACGAGTCGTATTGTTACGCATCTTGAAATAACAGGCACATCTCCATTTCGGCGTGCAAACACACAAACGCCACGGCGTGTTTGAATTGTTCAGCGGCACAGAGCGAGATTTGATTAGAAGAGCTTGATGAGGTGTAGTGTAACAGCAGTTTGCTTGCGCTGGTGTGATAGCTTTTCTGAAATAAAGTGGAAGTGATTTGAACCTTCATTATCTATGTCATTACTAGCTCAAAGTTCTCCAGGCTCATTGCGTGGATTGCAATATCAGAAGTCAAGCTGCTGTGACAGTCTCTCTCTCTCTCTCTCTCTCTCTCTCTCTCTCTCTCTCTCTCTCTCTCTCTGTCTCACACACACACACACACACACACACACACACACACACACACACACACACACACACACACACACACATACTTGGATGCTTTATCTTAAGGAAGAATCCAGAAGTTATTATAACATGTATTCTGAATGCTGATTGGTCAATATTAGTGCCGCTGCTATCATCTATTTTGATAATTGTCCACCCATAAAGGCCCAATGCTATTCTGGCCAATAAGGTGATAATTATATTTCAAATGGACATTATTAAAATGGTTTACTGTTTTGTCTAAATAGATTAAAAGTTAAACACAAAAAAGTAAGGATTTATATATATATATATATATATATAAAATATTTTTTAAACGCTTTAGGTAGAGAAACTAAAAAAATAATGAATCATATTCATTGGTTTAATTTGTTTAGCAAATATATATTTCCTTGAGTTATTTTCATGCTTAATTATGCATTAAAGTGTATTGTATGAGTTTCTGTTACTTTCACTGTCCATTCTATTGCATTATCATATTCTATCTTTCATTTTATAGCGCAGCGCCTATTTAGAGCTGCTCCAGCAGGGCTCAGTGCTAAGGATTGGGTCAGCGGTTCAAATGTTTAGATACCAGTGAAATGTTGTACTATTAAATAATATACTATTTTGATACTACAGCAAAAAGTAGCCTAATTAATGTAATTTAAAAACATGAATTAAAGATAAGTAAACAGTCAGTAATAAAATAAGAACAAACAATCCAATTTCAAACAGCACAAAAAAATTCAATAGAACAAAGATACGAATTAAATCGTTTTTCAGGTAGGTCTAACAGTAGTTTACAGGTGCAGAATTTGAATAAAGTAATCAAATGTAAAAAACACTGCATAGACTTCACCGTATTAATTAAGTATAGATGATTTGTTATTAAAGTTGCAAAAAGCATTCGGTCAAGAGCAGTGAGTGATGTTTAGGATACCAGCCAAGACTGTCCTTTTTACATCATTTTGTGTGAATTTGTCCATTTAAGCGCAAGAACACGTGAAAGCTTAATTCAGTGTTCAAGTGCTTGGGATGTTTGCACACAGTAAACTTATTGTCCTGTAATAATGTAGGGGACTACTCATCATACATAAATGTGAACGATCAGCAATCATGCAAGTGCGCTCTCTCACTCTCTTTTCCTCTCTTTCTTTACTGTTAGTTAACGTTAGTAATATGTGGCTTGTTTTACCTTCTTTGCTTTTGTGATATCTGACCAAAACTACAAACTTTCCAGGAAAGTCTGTGAAAAAGGAATGCGCTCAACAAGCTTGGGCGACTGTGCCGTTGCGCTCAATCCACTCTGCGTGTTTCGCACACCAGATATACAGGCGGAAATATTTCATTTGTTCAAACTTCTATTAATTCGATACCTTTACTTCATAGACATCCTTCTCTGATATATCCATTCTGCTCTCTGTTTGCTCTGTTGTCGTGTTTGTTTGTCACAAGCACTGCTGTACGTGCTGCTTGGTATCGGAGTACAGGCATACTGGTATTGGCATCGGCGGATCTTCACTGTGAAAGTGAATTTAGCCATCACAACATTATTGTGTACAGTATGAAAAATGGATAATTGTTTTGAAATTGGGTAATGATTTCCTTTAACATTATTAAGTGTTTTTAAAGATCGACTTTGATCGTGAATCAAAAAGGTGATAATATTCTGATATTGACGATAATCAACATGGTACCGATGTATTGTGCGATCATAATGGCATTTATTTAATTTGCTTAATAAAAGAATGTTGAAATCCAATTTTATATCCTTAATTACAATTTACAGTCAGTGTTGTTATTAACTAAAGCTTAAGCTATTCAAAATCCTGAATTGGAATGTAAATAACAAAATGACTAAAACTTCAATTAAAATGAATGAAAAATGTATTGAAAATATGAATACATTCTATAATAGTATATAAATATGCTTTTTAGTGGCTATATTGAAAATAAGTCAAACAGTGTGTGCAATCTCTCACACTCGCGCACACGCATTTAAATGTGTTGTTTAATTATTATTCTCAGCGGCAACGCTCACCCAGCACACACAGAAAATGAAAGAAAGGCTGCTGCTTTTGAGACCTGATAATAATCTGTGTGCTATTTTAAGACAAAACTCCTGCTGTGTAGAGGTGGGGGGCTTTGGTGATGAGGGCTGCTGATGTCACCACTGTTGCCGGGCAACTGGTATGTTTCCAGTTGGGAGTATGTGGCAATGACTGCTGGCTTTACAAACGACCTTAACGCGGCCGTGAGCGCTGGCGCCCGTCTCTCGAGCTGGACGTCGCGTGTGCACGGACCCTGGCACACTCTGGTGAAGTTTATCAGTCCACTAAATGAACTTCACTTGACGGCAGGACATGAACTTCAGTGAACTCACTCCTTTTCTTTGATTTTAAAAAGTTTTTTGCTCCCAAAACATACAAGTTGTAGTTTTCCATCCTATTTCTGACCCTTACAATTAAATGGGTTGTATTTTATTCGATACATTTAAAATGAATGAGAAATGTATGTTGGTAACACAAAGCTATGATTTAGGGTGTAGTGCACGAGTCTTATGTACCACATTTATGAAAAATGTATAGGGATGAACCAATATGAAATTGGGACGCCTAGTGCACCAGAGGGACAGCTGCTTTTGCATAGTTTGTAAAAGAGTTTCATATTAATGTAAAAGTGAATAAAACAAATTATACTCAAATATCTACAATAACCAACATGGTACCAATATTATTTTAATGAAGAAAATCAAGATTAGTATGTGGTAATTGCTTAAGAATCTGTTTTTTTTGTTTGTTAACTAAATGTAAGCTGTTAAAAAGTATTTTTTTATTGATTGAAATAAAGGTAAAATATAATCAATGATAAATATTAGACAAAAAAACGTAACTTCAATATAAAGTTTACGCTGTATCACCGAAATAACTAACGAGTGCGCCAGCCCTGACGATTTTTCATAGTCCGCGCTTGTGTACGGATTCGAAAGCCGCCAGTTTCAGAGATTTTTACAGACACAGATAACCGATAATTAATCGTATTCATATTTTGAAGTGGTGCAAGGATGACGTCAGAACCCGGAAGACTAATTTGCTGCTGGTTCCTTCGAGATTTTCCTATGGGTTTTTCAATTTATGAGTAAAATAAAGCCCGTTATAATCATAACTTGACGATACTTTGATGGTTTTGTTCTTCAACGTAAACTGCACTCACTCACACCCCAAACTGTTTTATCTATAGTTACTTACTAGAAACGTGTTTTTCACCTGCTTTTTTGTGTAAAAAGTAGTGAGGTAGACATATTTGAATGCAGCCTAATTGTTTAAGATGATTTTGCATCTGTTCTGACACTTAAAAGCTCCATGCGTTATAATCGCATAGAAGAGAGGGGGGCACATTCTTCAAACTTTTCTTCAAGAAAATTGTACTACCGGTAGTTTGGAAGGAAATTGTTGTGCGAGTAAATGACCTACATCCTAATTTCAGAAATAGCAGACTTTTGTGCTCTCTGTGTGTGTTTCTACACACTGTGCGTCACCTGTGAAAAGTGTTTGAGCTTTTCTGCATTACTCACACATGTCAGCGGTGCCAGACAGACTCGTGGTGCCACACGCTGTGATGCAACCGTTTCTGCCTCACTCTTCATACCAGTTTCTCTCACTCTTCATCACTCTCTCTCTCGTGCTGTTCACAGCTCTCCTGTAGCATCTGGACTGGCTCCGAGACAGATGACGAACAAGTCTGTGTTCTATTTGTGAATGCTTTGCTCTGTGTCATCTACTGATTGTGAAAATAATATTTTTAGCTTTTGTGATGTTTATTTATAAGCCAGACACGTCTTTTACGTGGTACACAAACGCAGATATGTACGCTGGGTGTGCAATGTGAACGTGCTGTCCTGTTTTACAGTACATATATGTTCTTGCATGACTGTGGCAGAAACACACCTCAGTACTCAAGAGGGTGATGAAGTTTCCTTGAAGTGTCTGTGTCTGTGAGGAAACTGATTATGGAAAGAAAGTAGGGTGCAGACTTTGTTTTATCCAACAGTGGTTGATTGGATGCAGGCGGATATGAATGCGATCTTGTAGTTGATGGACCCTTTTCATGGACAACGAGGACAGTACTTTTTTTCTGAAACTCATTTTTGAACCAGCATGGGTGACGGGTCACAGATAGCCTACTGCTTTATGGATATTTTGAATTAGCTTTATGTAATATTTCTATTTAACTTCATTTTTATTTCATTTTTAATGGAATAAAACTTAATTTCTTAATGTATTTCTTAATAAAGTTTTTTTATTTTTTTATTTCAGTAATAGTTTAATGTAAATATTGCCATTAAAAGATTAATAAAAAGAATCTCCATTTCACAACGACTTAAATGGCAACCTGACAAACGCAGATTAAACGTGTGACAAGGTTTCACACGCATCAGTCTGAATGTAGTTTTGTATGGAAGTAAAATAATGCCAAATGTTTTTGAAACAAAAGCCTGTTGAATTGCACTACTTGAAAAAAATATGCATTGCATTATATGCTTGCATTTTAATGCATTGAATTTTTAGGACTTGCATTTTTGATTGCCTCAAATTCGACATGGTTGAATATTTAAGCTGTGAATATTTCAATTCAAAACTTTTCAAACACATTTTCATTATTAAAAATGAAATAATCCATATTCACCCTTCTTATTTCACTCCCAAAATATTCAAACTGTTTAAAAATATAACCTATAATATTCAACAGGCAATTTTCAGTCCATTTTATTTCGCTTTATAAATTCGCTTCAACAAATACAGTGGTTCAAATTCGACAGTAAATTCAACATTGACATCCAGGAACTGCAGGAAAAGCAGTGGATTACCGAGCGTAATCTCCATCTGCTGTAAATCTACCACACCAGCAGGGGGTGCAAGCGCATGTTGTTGACGAAGACCGAGCAACAGTTAGAGCAAGCCATTCATTCATAAAAACTCATTTATAGAAATGTAAGTGTATTTGTGATATCTTTCTCTACCGTGAACGAGATTATAATGTTATTCCCCCGATGCTGATGTACAGATCAAATGTTAGGCCTACATTTGAGGTAGACATATTTCTCTTGGTTGTTTAGTAGCCTTAACTTTATATCTTTATATATGCTGCAGTACTAGGGTTTCCCTCAATACTTCACATTGCTGGACATATAAAACGCGTAACGTAGCTTGACTAATACAGTGATATAAAAGACCAAACTCCCACATTATTGAGAAGGCTGTAGGCTACTATGGCTATAGGCAAGCAGATGGACTCAGAATATGACATTGACGCGCAAAGTTTCACACTTATTGTTTCCCAGTGATATACTGGCATAAAGTTGGCTTGACATTGGACATTCGCAAATTTAGGGACCGTCTGTAAAGTTACACATTGGTACACACGTTTCTAACTTCAATAGCATTGGGAAAGAATGACTTACAGAAAAGTGGTAGGTGTCAGGCATGATGCACACCCTTTTATATTTTTGATATGTAGGCTATTCAAATAAATTAGTTTGCTACTGAAGTTAGAAACGTGTGTAATGTTTTGTGTAACTTTAGAGACGGTCCCTACGCGCGAATGTCCAATGTCAAGCCAACTTTATGCCAGTAGGATATCCATAGGCGTAATTTGCGGTTGGGACACTTTTTGTCAGGGTCAATATTGTCCCCACCACTTTTGAAACCACTTCTCGCAGCACGATGTAGGCCTACATACAAATAGCCTAAATAAAACATCTCCAGTTTACTAGGAGAGCATTCATTTCGCTCGTCTGTTAAATAAGAGGCGATCTAGCGCTGAAATGTGTTGTTTATGAAATCAAGTGCTCGTTGCCATGGCGATCAGTGGCGCGGATACAGTATCTCTTGTGTCTCGCGCACAGTCTTAACTCGGACGCGCGCATCAATCGGTTGCGGAGACTCTCTTCTCTATTTGTTCCGGTGAAATCACAAAACAAACTGCACTCAAACGTGTCCCTGCTTGATATACAGCCACTGATAAATATAATCGGGTTTGATGTGGGAAAAAACTATACGAGTGCGGATTAGAACCCAGAAACTCTCTGACACGCTTGGCAAAAATTCTCGGCACTAACAACATATTAGATCTCATTAAACACCACAGATGAAACCCAATGTACTATTTAAGTCGATTGCTGGGCATCGTAATGTTATTGTCACACACACACACACACACACACACACACACACACACACACACACACACACACACACCGCTGCTGGAGTGAAAAGGAGAGGATATGAGGACATAACAGGCTGACGTGCGTACAGATTGTTCCTTCCTTTTCAAGTATCAACAAGGACGTATTTGCGTTCAGCTTGTTCACTGCTCAATTTCGTACCTCAGTCGCTCTCGCGCTACCGTGGTGTCGTTGTCAGTTGACAAGAACATCGCCGTTAGGCCACCAGTAGGGCTGGGCGATATATCGATATATAGTTCAAATTTGCGCTATGATCCTTGCTCCAAGCAAGCTGCTGACTGCTTTTGTAGAAATATGTTTATCGTGCATTCTATCAGTTGCAGTTCTGGCGCCTCCGTCTCAACAGCACGTGTACAACGCGACAAATAACGTTAGCTGCTACTCATATCAAATGTTAACGCAGAGGAACGGCCACATCAGTTCAGTGAGTTCACAAAAGTTAATTATTTGCATGTGCTTTAAAGCCTTGCCGGTTAAACATGTCATTCACTGCTGATGCGCTGTTCTAACATGCGCTTTACTGAGCGCGAATACCCGACGCGCACATGCACTAAAAGACTCTAACAGCGCCTTGCTACTGGACTAAGTTATCTTTCGAGTCTTATTTCGCTAATACTCTCAAATACACACAAGGTTTACATAAGGAAAGTTGGTTATGTCTAAACTGAAAGTAAACCGAGAAAATTGAGAGAAATCTACATGCGCGTTTATAATAGACGCGTCGCGTACAGGTCTTAAAGAGACAGTAGCCCTAATAATAAACATGCAGCCGTTTGGCCTTAAAAGGATAGTTGACCCAAAAATAAAAATTCTCTAATTATTTATCCACTGTAATGTTGTTCCAAACCTGTATTAATTTATTTATTGTGCTGAACACAAAATATATTTTGAAGAATATTGGTAACCAGACAGTTGCTGGTCCCCATTGACTTCCATAGGGAAAAATATACTATGGAAATCACTGGGGTAAGTCAATTGTTTGGTTACCCACATTCTTCCAAATAACTTCAACAGAAGAAATAAACTTATTCAGGTTTAAAACAACTTGAGAGTAAATGATGACAATTAAAAATTTTGGGAGAACTATCTATTAAATGGTAATAAAACAACAACAAAAACAAAACACAGGAAATCACTCACTGCTCTTGACTGAGAACTTTAATTGTAGCTTTAATAAGAATCAATGTATAATTTATACAGTGAAGACTATATCTGGCTTATCTGACTTTGACTGAACATTTGCTCTCACTTTGCAGAAAAAAATATTTATAATATCTGTATATTTTCCTGCGTTTTTTTGTCCTTAGCCAATCACATGCCTGATAAATGTGTTTGTATGAATGAATGGCTTGCTCTAACTGTTGCTCAGTCTTCGTCAACAACATGCGCTTGCACCCCCTGCTGGTGTGGTAGATTTACAGCAGATGGAGATTACGCTCGGTAATCCACTGCTTTTCCTGCAGTTCCTGGATGTCAATGTTGAATTTACTGTCGAATTTGAACCACTGAATTTGCAAAGCGAAATAAAATGGACTGAAAATTGCCTGTTGAATATTATAGGTTGTATTTTTAAAAAGTTTGAATATTTTAGATGTGAAATAAGAAGGGTGAATGTGGATTATTGAATTTTTAATAATGAAAATGTGTTTGAAAAGTTTTGAATTGAAATATTCACATCTTAAATATTCAACCATGTCGAATTTGAGCCAATAAAAAATGCAAGTCCTAAAAATACAATGCATTAAAATGCAAGCATGGTGAATGCAATGTCTATTTTTTCAAGTAGTGCAATTCAACAGGCTTTTTTTGTTTCAAAAACATTTGGCATTATTTTACTTTCATAGTTTTGCGTCACTATTGTCTACCCTCTCTCTGACCTTTAGAATTAAACGCGCCACTGTACCTTTAAGATCTCTATAGATGGGCTGATGCCCTTTCTTCTGATTAGTTAACCTGTTTGCATGGGAAACGAGGAAAAGTCATTGATGTGCAAATGTCGGTGGTCGTATGTTAATGAGCTTCTGTTTGTGACAGGAGTGCCTCCTCCTGAATGACCTGCTCATGCAGCTCTCATCTGTCTCTGTTGTAGAAAGCGGCTCCTCCATCACTGCGTCCTGCGTGGGTCTGGGCTGCTCACTCGCTCCCCCTGCCGGCACGGCCGGTAAAGCCGTGCCCGGATACGACGGTGAGATCCCTCTACATTGTTCTTTTGCACTCTTCACGTGGCGCGTGTGAGGCTGATCATTTCTTTATTACAAACTCTTTGTTGTTGATCGATGAGCGGTTACGTCTCAGAGCTCCTTTTGATTGACGTTTGAGCTTGCAATAGCTTGATAATTCAATAAATGACCAAAGCACTTTCTTTATCTTTGTCTCATAGTGACAGTGATTGATGATGATATGCAACAGGTGAAACCAAGGACTCTGGGGAATATTGTGGTAAAGTGAGTCATTTGAATCCTTTCACTGTTTTATTTGTGCGGATCGAGACGGTAGGAAGGGGACATGAGGGAATGGCAGTAGGATCAGGCCAGATGAAGGAGATCTCAGTGTGTTTGGAGCATATGCACTTACCATGAGGCCACAAATACTAATGTCATGGAGCATCAAGATGCGTTGCTCCTCAAAAGCGTGAACATGAAATTAAAAAGGACCTTTTTTCTAATAGCCATTCTCTGTTTTAATTCACAATTAGTTTCAGTTCATCAAAATGTAGTAAGTTGCTCCCCCCTTTAAAATGAAATTACCAAGCCATTGCTTTCAGATGGAAAATTCAGCGTTGCATCACAGGAATAAATTACATTTTTAAATGGGAATGATTATATATTTGACAATATTACTGTTTTTACTGTGTTTTTGAGCCTTGGTGAGCATCAAACACACTAGAATATTACAAATGGAGGTGCAGAAGCAAAGGGACACTCGGCACAACTTCATGAGGTGCATCCTGGGATGATTTTTCCTTCACCTGGTATAAATAGTTACAGTACAATTTATATTTATATTGAAGTAATTTCAAATGTTTAAAAGTGTACACCTTTAGATGAAAAGGTCACAAAGATACCTGTGAAATGTGTTGCTAAACAATGCTGATTTCAGAGCTTCTTCATTAATTGAACTGTATGAAATACAAAATAATAATACTAATTATAAAAATAAAAGATCAATGCGGGTATCTTTTCAATGACTTGAACGAATGGACTCTGCCCCGTTCTCCCTCTACTGAACTCTTCCCCTGTTGTAGACAGCCAGTCATATTTTGACAGGTCCATTGCCCATCCAGGTCTCTGCCGTGTCCTTAAGATGACAGCACAACCTCTTTTTTTGATCTTCACAAATAACTCTCCTTTTCTGTGCTTTCCACTTCAATGTCCACTCATCTTCCCCACACAATCAAAGATTTAACGACACAAAGCCAAAGCTGAAGAGAATCTTTTCATCACAGATCTGACTTCAAAATCTCAGTCTTTGTACGAGGACATTAAGGACGAATCTGAGCGGAATGACTGACGCGGTATCATCTCACACCGTCTGCTTAGAAAAGAGCATTTTGTGTGTTCTTTCAGGCCTTCTTCTTTAGGTGCAACCCACTTCTAAGCCTGGCGACGCGACTGGGGAATTAGGAAAAATTTGGTTATTGAATAAGACCAAAAGATTTCTCAAAATATCATCGTCTATGCTCTGCAGAAGAATGCAAGTCATACAGGTTTGGAACAACATGAGGGTGAGCAAATCTGTGTTCAAAGGTTGAAAACATCCTATTCCTTGTGAAAACGTGTCTTTTTCTTCTCTCGACAGACTTCCTCTGCCTCCCGGGGCGGCTCTCAGTCTCTGGCAGAATCAGACGCTGTTTAAGAAGCTGTACTTCACCAAGTTCCCTGTAAGCATTCAGCTGTATACACTCACCATCTGCTCTACTGTTACACGCATGCAAATGTCCTCCTTCCTTCATTTTTTGTGCAGTAGTTTGAAAGGAACATTTTGTATCACCAGCACAGGCAGACTTTGGACTTGCAGTTACGTCTGGTCCAGTTATTGTGTCATTCAGACAGGCAGCAAGGGACTGACATGTGAAGCGACCAGTCACAGTTTGTTTTTATATGCGGATTAGGGGAAGGTTTATCTGACGTACGCCTTTACCCAATAATGAAGAAGTGAAGATAAGTGTGGTTTGTTGATACTATAAAAAGCTGCGTACCCAACTTTAGAAAGTGGCCCAGCTATCCGATTAATGATTCCGACAAGCTTCTTTCAGGTACGCATCAGCAGGTCCGTGAACGGTCCGCGGGCGTGCCGAGGGCGAGACTGTTATGCGCAGTTTGATTAGTATGTCTATATCCATTTCTTTTGATAATAATCAGGCAGGACAGTCATAATCTCATCACAGGACGGCGCTCAGCATGCGCTTTTGATCATTACATCTCAGCCGCGGCTGGCTGCATTCAATCCACGCGCTGATTGTAACGAAAGGTGTAAAAGGTGTTTTTTGAACAAAGTACTGCTAAAAAGGACGCAAAAGGCCCAAAATGTGACATAAAAGACATGCGCACTATATTAGGAAGTCCTAGAGTAAGAGAAATGAAGCGACAATGTTTGGTAGAAGTAATGTTTTTATTTAAACGTTTTTGTGGGTACTGAATTAAAGAACCTGACAGAAGTACACTGCGGCCTGAGAAAGCGCAAGCACGTAGCGGCTAAAATGTCTTTGCGTATGGGTGTTTATACTTCACTGGCATGTTATGAAATGGCTATTGTGGAAATAAGCAAATTGGATCGAGCTCAAGTAGGATTCAAGTAGGATTTTTTGTATTGAAAAGTATTTTGATTGTACTCCCTCCTAGGGTTACTATGACACCATGGACGCAGGGTTTGTGGACGAGGAGGGCTTCTTGTACATCATGTCTCGGTCCGACGACGTCATCAACGTGGCGGGTCACAGGCTGTCCACCGGCGCCCTCGAAGAGGTCTCACTCACGACACAAATAACAACAACCACAAGCATCTTTGTTGTTGCCATACTAACAAACGATATATTGTGTGTGTTCTTCAGTCTATCCTGCTGCACCCCGCCGTGGTGGACTGTGCCGTGGTGGGGCTGGAGGACCCCCTGAAGGGACATGTGCCTCTGGCTTTGTGTGTGCTCGGGAATGGTGAGAAATGAAGAAAAAAAAACTGATACAAAAGAATACACTTTATTGGATGTATATTTGTCTGTGTGTTTGTGTTTGTTGTAAGGTTATAAGAAGAGCAAAGAAGTGCTGGTGAATGAGACGGTGAAATTGGTGAGGGACACCATCGGGCCGGTTGCGGCTCTCAGGAAGGTGGTCTTTGTCAAAGCTCTTCCCAAAACCCGCTCGGGAAAAATTCCACGATCGTCTCTCGCCAACCTGGTGAACAACAAGCCTTTTAAGGTATTTTGTTGACATGACAACTGTTCTTGTTCAGTGAAAATATGATGGTACTGCAGAGCTTTCTAATTTGGATGTTTGTAATTTGAAATTTGTAGATCAGTCCCACCGTAGAGGATCCTGAAGTCTTTAAGGACATTGAAAAGATGCTGAGAGAAACTATGAAAGAACCTGGTAAATAATTTACCATCAGATATGATGGTAAGATATGATGGACATCCCCCCCCCCCCCCACACTTTTCTAAAAAAGAAAAGTTTTATGTTGCCTCCATTTTCATGAAGTGAAATATGTTGACAGTTTTTGTGAGATTCACCCTGCAACATGAATGATCAATCAAGGTGAAATGTAAAGTACTGTAGCACTAGTGTAGAATCAGTTTGAAGAAAGATTTCCGACAATGATTGTTGTAAAGAAAACCTATTTGAGTGTACTTTTATTGACAGTTAAAAGTTCTTTGATCACCACATAGTTTTGACCAAGATACAATCAGTAATAAAAAAAAAAAATGGACACAAAATAAAAGGATTCTCTGTGCGTGCAAAACAGGGATGTACAAACTGTCGAAGTGTCAGAAATAACTCAAAGACAGAAAGCGGAAGGCTGTACAAGAGGCGTTCCCTGCATTTTGAACACAAACAAGAGTTGGAAACATTTTTTACACCAAAGCAAGTGTACGATCACTACGAGCTAAGCCTGTCTTTTGGAGATTTCCCCTTTGATCATGAACTGTACGTGTTTTACATAGTTTCTAACCAAACCAAACAATAACACGTGCGAGCGTACGCTTTAAAGTCGACACGAGAGTTAAATATATCCAATTAACAACGTTCTTGTGGAAAATGTAAAAACGGGGGTGTCGAGGGTGTTTCAGGAGGGCCAAGTCACTTTTAGGTTTTGGACGTCACACTCGCCTGTACCTTCAACAGACGTACAAAGAACGGAATGAAAAGCAACAGCATGTTGAAATCGTCTCTCGGGTGTTGGGGGAAAAGTGGTAACAGCAGCAGCGTTCAAAACCTTGACGTGATCTTTTTATACATAGGCGCGTGTGTGTGTGTGTGTGTGTATATATATATATATATATATATATATATATATATATATATTTCTTTATATTTGTTGATGTTTCTATATATAAAAGAGCTTTATTTATAGTGATTTACAGTTGAACCCACACATCCCCCGTAGAAGAAATACACAGTACTCAAGCCGAAGGAGGCGCGTGGCGTAGAAGAAGATAGAAAGGACGAGAGCGCGGAGGAGCGGGACAGGTGAGGTCGGCGGGCCTTCGCCATCCCCTCCTCGCCCTGTCCTCCGCAGGCTTCCGTTGTTCTCTTGGCAGTGTGACTCGTCAGAATGGTTTGTTCGGGCCAACTTGAAGGTACGACTCTGAAAGAAACATCAAAGTAACGTTTTACATGAACACAAGCGGTCGTAGCAGTCAGTGGATTTAGCTTACCCACAGAACAGCTTATTGTGATTTAAAGTGAAAAACGGCCCTTTATTTCCAGCTTTGTCGGCTGAAGTTGTAGTTGCACGTAATAAGAGTGTAACGTCATGCCTGCAGACACGGTGGGTGTGATCATGAAGGCCAGTGTGTATGCCACTGTTACGCAGATGCGCTGTTGTCACTTGAGTGGATGGATTGTTGATGCGAATGCAATTCACAAAGTGTTACTTATTGGGTATATTGTTTTAATGAGTGATTTTGTTTTAGTGTATGGGGGTCACTCACAGCTTGAGGTTTTCACGTTCTCTCAGCAAGAGTAGGTCCTCACAGTGGAGCTGTCCAGACGCTGTACTGCTGATGGTCCAACTGCACAGAAACCAAGAGTGAGTTTGTAGTCCAAAATGTGTGTGATTGTTTTCATGAACAACATGTGTTTTTCAGGTGTGAAAGTCAGACTTTGAAAATGAGAGTACCTCAATTATCTTGAGGCCCCTTGGAGGTGTGCTCTAGCTTTTAGGTTTCTAACCACTGCTGTATGAGTAGTTGTATATTTAACAGGATGATGTGGAAGTACCAATACACAAGGTTGTTTATAGCACATTGAATAAAGGGTGCCAAGTGGCTTGATTGTAAAAAGTAGATATTTATTGTATTTGAGGTGAAAGAAATCAGTACATCACAATGACAGGGTTCAAACGCAGAGTACAGAGAGAGAGAGGGAGGGGAGGGACGGACGGTACATGAATAAAACAGCAGTCATGTGTGCTTTTGAGAGAAAGCACACAAAGATGGGTCAAGAGTGATATTTGACTTGAACACACAGTAGCTGTTGTGATTGGCTGTAGGTAACGAAGAGGTGGAGTGGCTTCCACGGTTGGTAATTTGTAACGAGTAAATGGTGTGTTGGGCGTCAGGTGACTTTGCAGAAAGCGCGTGGTTGGTTGATTGAAGAGCAGATTGTGATGGCGCTGATGGGGCTCCGGGTACAAAAGCAGTCAGTGTGGCTGTAGCGGCAGCCTCGTGCTCATCCCTCGTCGTGTGAAGACCGGCGACTCTACCTGCGCGACTCCACCGAGCGGGACACCAGGGACAGGAGGGCGGGTGCGTGCGTTCTTGCTTGCTTCTCTCATTCACTTGCTTCTCCTGATGTGTCTATATACCACATATGATCTTGTCTCTCCATTTCATTGCAGTCACTGGGGGAAACCTCACAACTTTTGGACAATTCCCTTCTCCTTTTTGACTGTGACTCTTCAAGATACAACAATCCTTTCCCCCAAAACCAGGTGTTTGTGTAGTCAATATTTACAACCCTTTTGTTCTGTCTGGCCATTTAAGGGAAGGTGCAGAAGGTGAGCAATTGTACAAATGTTTTTAGTCTTTCATCCAAAGACCTTTTCCTTTCGGTCTATTACTGACTTCAATTGAAATGGCTAAATAAACTACACTTTTTTTATTTTGCACAAGCTAACTCTACACCCTCTGACCAAGATCAGACTGGAAAATTTGTGTCCATGAGATCAATGGGGCATTTAACTCTGGAAAGTATGGGATCGATCAATCCAATTTTATTTGTAGAGCGCTTTACAACAGCCAAAAGGTGCACAAGGCGCGTTCTATTAAAAGCATCAATAAACAACTATATATAAAAACATAAGTGTACGTCAAAATAGCAATCAAGACAGGTCGGAGGCTGCTTGTCTAAATAAATGTTTTTTCAACTGCGCTTTAAAAACACTCAACATGGTGATGCTTCGTAGGTGAGGCTGAAATGCATTCCACAACTTTGGACCCTGGACGGCAAATGACCGACCACCAGACTTTTTCCATTTCAACTTTGGTTAGTAATTCGGCCAGGTAGGCCGGGGCCATGCCATTGATGGCCTTGAACACAAACAGCAGGAGTGCAGCATTCCCGCAATCTTCTGACACGGTCAAGCCCTGATCCATATAACCTGCCTCTCCGACCGCGTGGGTATTTAGGAGGCCGTTAGTTCTAAAACGCAATTCCAGCAGCATAGTGCGATCATAAACATAACAAAACAGAGGAGCAAGTGACAGGCCAAACATAGCGGCGCCATCTTGCTTTGATATCCAGAATATTCAAATATCTTTCTTTTTTTATTTGTAAAGCACATTTAAAAACAACCCATGGTTGACCAAAGTGCTGAACAGGACAGAGTAATCAGAGCAGACGGAATACAACATAATAAAAATAGCACGAGCAATAGATACAATTACAAACCTAAAAAGAATAGTACAATTAATATAATTCATAGGAGAGTACATTAAGGATCCACATTAAGAAAGTGTTTTTTGAGCTTGGATTTAAAGGTGGCAAATGACGTGACTGTTCTAATTGAAAGTGGTAGGTTATTCCATAATTTGGGGCCTGCAACTGCAAAGGCACAGTCACCTCAATGTTTCAGTTTTGATCTATGCACTGCGAGCAATCCGAGGTTACTAGACCTAAGTGATCTCGGTGGGTGTATTAGATAAGTAGCCTGGTGCTAGGCCATGTAGTGATTTAAAAACAAAAACTACAATTTGAAACTCAATTCTCTGTTTGACTGGTATCCAGTTTAGGGAAGTTAAGATCGGAGTGATACGATCGAACTTCCGACTACCTGTCAACAGTCTGGCAGCAGCGTTTTGTACTAGTTGAAGGCGTCCAATGGATGATTGGTTAGTTCCAATATAAAGTGAATTACAGTAGTCGATTCGAGTCGAGTTTATTTGCTGATCAAACTTAAGGCCTGAGTCAAACACAAAACCTACATTCTTTGCAGATGATGTAACACTAGGGTTTAACTCGTCAAGATCTAGAATACCGGAATCGTAGCGATCACAAGTTCCAAACAGCATTACTTCCATTTTGTGCCAGCCAAAGCTTCACTTCCTGAAAGCATGCAAGTAGAACTTCTAGAGAGCTTGAGTTGTTTCGCTTAAATGGGAAATACAACTGAGTATCATCAGCGTATAAATGAAATGATACTCCGTGTTTAGAAAAAATAGAACCCAATGGTAACAGATATAAGGAAAATAATGTCGGGGCTAGAATGGATCCCTGTGGTACACCGCAAGAAAGATGTGCTGCAATTTCCGATACAAACAGAGAAAGTTCTATTAGTTAAAAAAGACAAACCAATTTAAAACAGTGCCCTGAATGCCCAAGTTTGTCAGTCGTGATATAAGAATTGAATGGTCAACCCTAAAAGGACCAGGGCAACAGCACTCCCATTATCTGTAGCCAGCATAATGCTGTGCAGTTTCCTAAATCCTGACTGGAAGGTATCATTTGTGCTTTCTGAATTTGTACTCAGAAAGGAGTGTAGTTGATTAAGAACGACCTTTTCCATGATTTTCACAATAAATGGAAGATTAGAGATTGGTCTGAAATTGCTCAAGTCCCATGTATCAAGATTAGATTTTTTCAAAAGGGCAGTCCGGGACCGTACCAGTATTCAAACTCAGTGTCGTTTGTCGTCTTAACCTTATTGTCTTTGTGACAAAAAAAGATAAACTTTTCACATAAAGTATCAGACACATTAGGGAAAACATCAGCCACAGGGTTTAAAACAGAGTCGATAGTGGAAAATAAAATTCTTGGTCTATTGTGATTTTTAGAGACAATTTCTGCAAAATATTTGGATTTGGCAGACTTAACAGCTTTCTCAAAAACATGAAGAGATTCTCTTAAAATGTCATGTGACACCTGCGGTCGGTCCTTAATCCATTTGCATTCTGCGCGTCTACAAGTTCGTCGGAGTGAGCGCATAGAGCCCAAGGAGAAGATTTTTGGATAGAGCGTTTAAATTTTAAGGGAGCAATGTTATTGACAATGTCCAAGGAGGTATTACTGAAAATACTTAGATATGCGTCAGCGTCCGGGCTTTCAGAGATCAGTTTCAACCCAATGTGCCTGAGCAGGTTTCGTGTTTAATCGACGAGACAGGGCAGTTGTAAAAGTCACAGATTTATGATCGGAAAACCCATTGTCCCCATATCCATGATAGAAAATCCAAGCAAAGACCAAGTCCAGGACGTGGCCATGAACATGCGTAGGACATTGTACATGTTGAGAAAAATTAAGAGAGTCCAATAAATGGCACAAGTCTTTGGTTAACGGCTTACTAGGACAGCAGATATGAATGTTAAAATCACCAAGCAGTAAAATTCGGTCATATGTTGTTACTACATTCCCCCAAAATTCTGCAAATTCACTCAAGAATAAATCAGTGAACTGTGGGGACCGGTAAACAACTGCACATTATACTTAAAGAGTTTTTAAAAAAAACGGCCAAACCTTCCCCACGACCAGAGGATCAAAATGAGCAGTTTTGGGGAACAAGTTCAGAAAAGGGACTTGAGTCCCCCGGTTTGGTCCAGGTTTCCGTCATAAACAAGAAATCCAGGTTCTGTGAGATAAAAAAAAAAGTAATGTAAAATGAAAGTCTTATTTACCAAGGACTGCACATTAAGTAATGCCATCCTAAGCAGAGAGAGATCAGATACTGAGATACTGAGGATGCATTCCACCTCGACGAACCCGGGGGTAGTAGACGCCCCATAAGGGACTAGATCGTGCTCCACTGACAGCCGCTAACCAACTCCACGAGACTGTAACCCTGTTCCCTTTCAAAAGCTACAAAAGGGCAGAAGGCCTCAAGGGTGACCGGATGTACGGTCGAGAAAGGAACCTTGGTAAATGGTAAATGGACTGCATTTATATAGCGCTTTCACTACACCTCGACACTTGAACAACCAACCTTCCGGTTTGTAGACAACCTACATGAACCACTGAGCCACTGCCGCCCCCATACACCTTATAAGGTGTAGGTGAGGGGGACCTTAGTCGGGATGAGGATGATGAGGCTGATACGAGAAAGAGGACATTCCTAGTGTCACGCAGAGCCATAGAGCAAAAGACTTGCTATGGCTGTCAGGTGGTTCATGTAAGCCCCAATGGTTCCAAAACATACGCTGACTGTCATGTTCTTCTATGGGACAGACAGCAGCGATTGCATTATTGAACAGTAAATATAAAATAAAACACATATCCAAGTACTTTTTCAGCTGTTATTGCATTATTGCATTTTGTTAATGTCAGTTTTGCATTGCTTAGTGTTCATGTTCGCATGGGTAGTAGCACTGGCTTTAGGGGCTCTAACTTAACTTTTCCGTATCATTCATCTGATGATGGACGTCTCATGATATTTATTTTAGCACAAAAAGTTGCCAGCGCCCAAATGACTGTGTTTGGAACTAATCAAATCAGATAGGCGGTTAAAAGCGCCGCCGTTTTTACAACATATAATAAAATTAAACCATTTGTCTGTGATGCATTTTTGCTATTCACAGTTCAGAAGAGAGACGGTGCCACGGCGTGCACAACACTACAGCTCTGCTTAATGAGTGACCGCAACGACGATAAAGCGATACAGCATGTGCGCGTCTAAACAATCAAATGTAGCCTACTCATAAATATGTTCAAATGACCGACTTGGAGATTCACTTAAACAGTTTATGTATAAAATCTTTAGATCGGTACTCGTTCTTAATAAAGGGGAAGCAGTCTAATAAACATGCTGACAATTGCGCCGTTACTGAGAATCAAACAACAAAAGGCAAAGAGAAAATCACTCACAGCTCTTGAATGAATAACTTTAGCTTTAATAAGCATAAGATGAGGAGACTGAGAAAAAAACATTGACAAATAATCTACTGCACGCTGACATTTGGTTATTTTTGCATGTCCAGTGCTCTCTCCTGTACTCCCTTTGCTGTATTGATTAATCCTAATGTATACAATAAAGACAGTTTAATGGAAAAGTGCTTTTCCTTATATTTATTTCAGGGCCAGTAAAAATATAGAAGGCAAGGCAAATTCATCACCCGAGGCAAGCCGTCGAGGAGAGATATTGTAGACCCTTGTTGGGAAACTCCCGGGAGCAGAGAAAGTGGAGGAACCCATACAGGCGCATTTTGGGCGTCTGTCTATCTATCGCATCTAGACCCAGGGGGCTGGGTGACTCAGAGAGAAGTAGAGGGGACATTGCGCTGTCTGATGGAAGGCAAAGTGGTCCACCTCCGCTTCGAAAAACTGGGTCGCTACCACATTCAGATGCCCTGGAATTTGCCTCCCTGGTGATTGATGTAAGAGACTGCCGCTGTGTTGTCCACACGCACTAGGACAACTGAGGGACAAAGTATTTCAGGGCCATCGGCTCGAGGCGGCTGATGTGCCAATCGAGCTGATCACCCTCCCGCTCCCCGGCCCGTCAGCGAACCTAAAATGTTTTGCTCACATCTCTTGTTAATGAAATTCAAAATGCAAATGCCCTGGAGTCGTAATGGAGACGGTGGACCGAATGGAACAACCCGAAATTGGTACGCTTCGGATCGATCGTGATGTTGAATTTGCGACGCGACCATCTTGACGGTAATCATCTTGAACTTGAGCACTTTGACTGTACTATGCACTCAAGCCTGGAAGATTGGAAATAGCCTACAGTAGACTATAGTAGGCTAATATAACACTGAGACACTAATTTGCTCTCTAAGAACTTGGTCCCGACTCTCTCTCAATGGTCTCTTTGTTCAGCTTTTGTGACGGTACATGTGCCAGCTCCGGTCTCACGAAAGTGCCAGACTTTTGTCCTGGATGACAGCGGGAAGTAACGGAACATCTAACATTTCGCTGGAAAGGGTGTTAGGTTGGAGCTGATTGATGTATTTTACATGTGCAACACTCTGCCTTAGTGTGCAGAGCAGCACCAGTCTGACCCAAACCAGCGTGGATGTTATTATATGTTATGGCTCTTTAAATGACGATCGTGAACCACGTGCCCCTAAAGAATAAGGTTTTCCTCAATAAGATCCTCAAGGAGGGCAGTCTAGCTGTAATCTGGCCATTGCACGAGTCACCGCCTCGAGTAACCTCTCAAACGTCAGAATCAAATGTGGCCAAACAACAGCCAGAAAATATATGAATATATATATGAATATATGCGTCTGATTTCTCGTTTTATCATTTAATTCCTCAGCAATAAATACAGACCACCACAGATTCGGCTACATAAAAATCTTGTCATCTTGTTGTGTTGTTGGGTGCAAGAATCAATGAAAAATATTTGATGTGTAGAAAATATTCACATCATTAAAATTGCACCGTAATGTCACTTTAACTTACATTGTCGTGTGAATGTATATAAAAATGTATATGCCCTCAGTTTCTCTTTACGCTCGGTTTCTCTGTCGGATAGGTGTACAAGTCAGGCCACTCAACCAGAGGTAGCGTTAATGTTAACCCTGAGGGATCGTTCTGTCACCACCTAAGCTCCGCCCACAAAAATATGAATTAAATATATCATTGTTGTTTCACTTATTTATATTTATTGGATGTGCTCATATGTTTTCAAAATATTTTGTCACATCACCCGCTTTGGGAACTACTGCCCCATTCCCATGACGCAAAAACTCCTCATAAAGTGGCTGTGAACCCAAGTAAGTAAATCCACAGCAAACAGCATACCTGAATTATGAACAGACAAAGCAGGATGTCCGCTAAATATGCCCAGTAATTTAACACGATCCAAAGCGTTCACAGACCGCACACCTTTCGAAAACCTGCTTGCAAGTAGGTGTCACCACATGACACGCACACAAATTGCAACGACATATACCTTTGTGGCACCAAAGGCTTTGCTCTCGTTCCTGCACAAAACATTGCAAATCTGTAACAGAACAAAGAGAACAATGCGTCTGTGCATGGCCAACGTGTGCTCGTGACAGGTGGTCCCTGTGGGCAGTGCATTTGACCGCCGGTGCGCCAGAACTTCCGCAGAGGACAGCCATGCAAACAGATCCTCCGTAGCTCGCCGCCTGAGGGTGGAGGACAGGCTGAAGATAAAGTTGCTCGGCAACTGGGGTGGAGGTGATTTGCCGGTGACGATTCAAAGGGAGTCCAGGGAAGCCAGGAATGGGGCTTTGTTCCTCTCTGCACCTTGGCCTTCTTGTTGCGACAGCTAGTTGCTGGAAAGTTTGGCAGCTCTGGAAAACAAATTAGGAGGGAGGATTGCATCCTCTTCCTCATCCTCCTCCAAAGCAATCGTCCTACTTTTGCTTTACGGTTTGCCCAACGTACTGAATTTATTGCCATTACGAGATCCGCAGCATCTCTCCGCTCTGATCTCCGTGAAAGGTCCAAAGGCTGCAGTGATGCTGCTCCAAATCACTGTTGACAAACACTTGACGGGACACTTGACGGGTATATTTGACGGTTGAGAAAGGACAGGAGACATTGAGACCACGTGAGGGGGTACGAGTACACTACACTGTAGGGAGAAGGGTCGGGAAAGCCACACATTTGGAGGCGCTTTTTTATCTGACCTTGAAACCAGTCCAAATACATGTCGTCAGGACTGTCGTCCGTCGCCTCATGTAAGACTACCCGGCAGCGGTCCGTAAAAAAACAACAGAAACACAGTTAACCTTTGTGTGTGTGTGTGTGTGTGTGTGTGTGTGTGTGTGTGTGTGTGATCATCACTTTTTATTCATTATTTATGAACAATTATCATACATAACAAAATAACAACTTTCAATTTATTGTGCTTAAAACGATATTCACAATATTCAAATCCATTATAATATCACATTTACCTGTGTCTTTTTATGTAGTTTGGTGAAGTTTCTGTCAATAACGCAGATAAATAACTTAAACCATTTGTGTCCTAATCATTTAACAACAAATATTAATTGCACAAATTACCACATTGATTTTCCCAGCCCTGATACTAACTATAAATAGTTTAGTTTTGTAAAAGTCTGTCCCATGTCACTTAATCACTTAAACAGACACGTGACTGACCAAACACATTATTGTTCCAGACAGGGCAGAGAATATACAAACCTTAAACAAGAACTGTTTTCAGACAAATACAAAACATTTCCAAACCACATCCATCCGTTTGGCTGAGCACTTCAAAATACCACTTCATTTTCCTATCAATCATAGAAAGGTCTAACAGTTCATTAAAAAAATATAAAATGATTATTATTATTATGATGATGATGATGATAAAAATCTGTGATGCTAATTTCTTCTTTTTCTTACTTTCATAATCGTTTGCATACATGGAGAGAAAAAAACATTTGGATTTTCATGTTTACTTCAGATTTCTCACGAGTATTATTTTTCAGATTTTTACCCTATTGTGTACACGCATATAATGTAATATCCGTTTCATTCATACTGGTATTCGGAGGGCGCCCTCCTGCTGAAATCCACAAGTGAGGCGCATAGAATTCAGAACCTTTTGACATTCCAGGAAATCCCTTACATGGACAAAGGCATTCAGCTATTGCTGTAGCAGAATAAAACGCAGAGAGAGAGATGCTTTGACCGACGAAACCTCAAGACAATGCACATACAATTTATCTGTGTTCTTCTAGACATCTCGCCTATTTTTTATAATGAAGTATATTTGTAATGCAATGCTAATAGACTTTATCGCTGTATAGTATGCAATAAAATGATAGAATTTCTGCCTAATTCTGGAAATATGTTTATCATGTGTTGCTTTTTCAAATGCGTCTTATAAGAAACTCACAGCGCTTGCAGAGATGGAGCAGCATTTACTCCCAACCAATCACATTGCTGCACATATACTCATTTCATTAAAATGTGCTAATTCATAATTATATTTATGAAATAATTAAATTAAATTGAAAGTCAATCAAGTTAGTAGTAAGCACAATGCTAGTGTTACTTCCATCTCAAAGGTTTCGAACCCCTTTTAATCACGTGCCTGGCCGACTTCCGTGCTCTGTTATCTGCTAGAGTGGTGGTGCTGTGTGAGTTCTCGTGCGCGGGTCTCACCCTCTGGTGGCAGTCTGCGTGAGTGTGCGGAGGTGGCAGTGAGGCGGAAGCCTGCGGGCAGGGTCTCCGCTGAGCCGGGCATCATGCTGATCCCGTGGACATCCCGCGGAGGAAACTGCCTCCTCCACGACGGCCCTCTGAAGTCTTTCTCGTCGCACTACGGATGGTCCAAAGACAAATTTAGACCAAAGTGCTATTTTACACTGCTTATTGCAGCAAATAATGACTTAAACAATATGCTTTTAGCTTTGCTGTGCGATTGATGTAAGCTTACATTGGCTCATTGCACAATTCACTGTCAAGGTCAGTGGAAAAAAACAAAAACAAAACGTTGATTAAATTCTAATAAATGTACTTCGAATGCATGATCCCTCATCAGCTTTTCATTACATTTGTCATTTACGCCTTCTTGAACTTGACTGTGAAAAGCGCTCGTTCTAAATTGCTCATTTTTGAGGTTCGGTTTCTTTTATGGCACTCCCTATGCTGTCGATTGTTCGGTTCTAATAAAATAAAGAAACTAGTGCTTGACCTCATCTAATCGCCTCTCTGTTCCCAGTGCCAGCAGATTGTTGTACTCTCTTTCCAGAATTTGTCTAGCCTGTGGGGAAAAAAGAGTGAATTAAATATTTTCCCCTCCAAATAAACATGTAATTGCTGTAAAGTGTGTGCGGATGGATGGAGACCTGAGTGTTTTGGTTGGGGATCTGCAGCAGCAGGGCCAGGCTGCTGTAGTCGAAATTGTCGTCGAGTGCGACGAGCGCCCCGTGCACGCCGCTCTCCAACAGGATGTTGGCGTAGTCGCGGAGACCGATGCTCTGGATCCAGCGAATCGCCCGTTCGTTACTCCACACCAGCACGTCTATGCAAACACAAAATCCTAGTGGGTGTTTTTGTTCATTGAAATATCGCAAACGCCTTTGCTTGCGGCCCCGGGGCACTATTACCTACCTCTTATCTCGTGCTGGCTGCTCTCTCTGCGTCTCTCCAGCTCCTTCCTGTCGTAGTTCAGCTTCTTCAGACACATGATGCCGTACTGCAGACTGGTTCTGTTGCAAACAATACATTGATGTTACAACCAAAGCCAGTTTAAACGTGTCTGCTCGGATTTAATCATTCGATCGGATGGAAATGTTTTACGCCAATAGTTTGACACCAATGTTCTTGGACTGTTGACCTGTGAAAGCTGTCCACCATTTTTAAATGCACTCTGAGGTCCTTCTTGGTGAGGTGGTCCAGCATGCGCGCGTCCACCAAACACTCCATGAAGTAGCTGCGGTACTGAGGTAGACCGAGACTGGGAAGCCACTCGTTCCCGATCCACTCGTGGTTCATGTCCCCGTATGCCAGCGTCTAAATCACACACACAAACCACGTTAGCGACCGTGTGATTCTGACTAAAAGAGCTACTTTGTGTCATTAAACATTTTATAAAGCCTTAGTTGCATATTCATTGGGCTGTAACTTTCTTATTTCAATAACTTTATATTAATTAAACACATTATCAAAAGTCACATTAAAGACATTTATAATGTTACAAACATTTCCATTTCAAATAAAGGCTGTTATTGAACTTTCTATTCATCAAGGAATTCTGACAAAACCAAAAATACAAATTTTAAATTGGAATAATATTTCATAATATTACTGTTCGAACAAATGCAGACTATGATTTCTACAAAAAATGTATTTTTAGCAGAGTCGCTGTACGTTATACGCTGTAATTCCTGCGTGTGGAGTTTGCTTTATGTAAACGGTATTTGGCGGATGGTTGCGTCAAATCCAGGTATCCTCATGTGGATATAAAGCAAAAATGACCATGTTTACTGACTTTTACATATTCACAACATAAAGTGGATGTGACATCGCACAGAGACGAGGTTAGTACAATGATCTATCACTGAATTGTGAAATAACTTGCTAATGAATGTGAATTAGTGCTAGAAATGAATTGGTGTGTATCTGTGTGGACTGTCACGCTCTCACCTGTGACCAGCTCCCCTCCTCTGACTGGGACTTCTGCGGAGACACAAGGAAGCGATTGTATCAGCTCTACATCTGCAAACTGTTGCTTAACTCTGTACGTCAGTTTACTTTTCAAAATGCACCGGATGCATCTGACAGGTTTAAACATTATTAAACATGTAACACAACAGTTGTACAACAACCATCTCTCTCTCTGCATGCAAGTTCAATAAAACATCACACAAACTATATTCCCAAATCCAGAAAAGTTGGGACATTTTGTAAAATTCAATAAAATCAAGATTCTGTGATGTGTTAAATGTTCAAGATTCAGGGAATCCAGAGAAATCAAGGCAGGAAATCTCTGTAACCTGAATCCCTGTTACTCAAGGAGAAAGCTGCAGATCTGTTCAATACAGAGATTCTCTGGGCCAAACTCATCTCAGATGGTCTAAAAGACCGTAGAAATATGGGATGTGGTCAGAGTCCATGTTTCAGCTTGTTTTGGGGAAAAACGGAGAATCGGACAACGACAACCACAGACGTTTGAGTGGCTGTCTTGTATCAGGTGAGACTGGGCAAAAATTCCACTTGCAAAACTTCAACAATTAGTAAACCCATTTTTCAAACATTCGAAAAGTGTAATTAAAAAGGAAAGATAAACATGCCTCTGTCCCAACTTTTATGGAGTGAGTGTTTGTGTGTGTGTGTGTGTGTGTGTGTGTGTTGGTCAGTGAAAACTTTGAAAATCTTTGTACACTTGTCAGTTAAATAAAGGTTAAAGACAATTAACAAATCACATATTCTTGATTTTATAGCATTTGACAAAATGTCCCAACTTTTCTGGATTTGGAGTTGTACATCAGATTCACAACATGCAGTCGTCTGATTCCGTTCCAGACTCGTGTTCTCGGTGATGGTTATATGCTGATGAGGGTGAACCGTGGTGATTGCATGAGGCTCAATGGAGAATAACAAGGATGGTTTTATTCTCCTTTGACTGATTACATTCCATATGAACGTGAGAACGTCACGTCCGTTCAGCCTCGTCGAGAGCTGTTCTATGTGAAATTGGGGCCTCTGTCGCTGCTGGTTCACCCATCTAAAGATCGTTAGCGCTGGATGTGATTGATGGCGGCACATAAGAGCTGATTATATTCATACGTTAACTGAGGAAATTTTCCTCTGCCCAGTAATAGACCAGAGCTTGGAGTCGACATGAATCCCCATTCGCAAATCCTTTTACTTCCTTAATTTTATGTTTTTCGACGTTTAAAGTGGGTCAAAGTCACCTTCGAGAGCATCTTGACGTATCCATAACGTTTCTTTTTCTGTTGTTGTTGTTTTTTGCCATTGTTGCGACTTGAATTGAGCTTGTACTAGAAAAGTAAATGATGCTCCTTTCGATTTCATGTCGACTTTCATGCTCTCTCCTGATTCTGTGAAACATTTGCAAAAAATGCAAGCAATATGGGTGGGCTTTTTTTCTGTTAGACTGTTGAAAAGGATGAGATGACTGACCGTTTTCGAGGGGGCGGCAAGGGTCTCCATTTCCTCGTGGGTAACCCACACGTTACCCGACGGCTATGTGGGCGGCCCCGGAGATGAATCCGACAGGAAGGGCAAGCAGTGTTAAAGAAGAAGAGCAGCAGCACTGTAAGCCAATAGTGTTACAGCATCACAGTCAGATCATTAGCGAGAGACAGAGTCAAAGGCCAGAGATACACATACAGAGCACATGCGGACTGAACGCACAAACGCACGTCAGGGGAGACCAAACAACGTTCTCTCTGACGGGACGGGAGCCGTTGCTGAAGACGAAAACTGCATTTAACATGCAAAATTAGCTGATGCTCAAGTCTTGAGCACGCTGTGCAATTTCTGTCTTTTTTCTGTCCTTTTCTTTTTGCTTGTGAGCTTGTTATTGTCAAATACGACGTGTTTACGACGTCAGGTGCGTTCAAGTCACTTTCGTCGGAGCAAGATGACGGTGTACCTTCTCTAAATTAACAACACAAAAATACAGCAAGATTTTTAAACTCTGAATGTGCATCAGGTTTGTTTTGTTTTTTAATGTTTTTTATTCATTTAAGAAGCTACTGTAAACTTGTAATATTGCCATATTACAATGCTATTATATTTTGTGCCAGACAATGTCACTACTAAATACCTATAGATATTGTAATATTATACTTTCCGACATGTCCTGAACGCACCATTTGTGTCAGATGGCCAGTTGTGGACAAAATCGTACAGTGTGCACCAGACTTTGTGTAATTAGTAGTTTTTCAGGAGATGCTTTAAGTGAGCATACAAATAACTTTGAGAAAGAAAAACTTGTGTGCCATCACATAATACAGTCACAGATCAGCTGTCACAGACGATGCAAAACACTATTACCATGACAAAAGAAAAAAAATGAAGCTGCAAATGGGTTAAAAATAACTGACAGTAAGGATGCTATGGCGATGGACCAGCGTGGCCCAGTATTTGCCAAACAAGGAAAGACTTTGATGATGAAACTTTGGGAGGGAGTTTGTTTTTGTACTTTTTAATAATGTATGTTATTGATAAGAAAGCAAATAAACAAAGTGTGTGTGTGTGTGTAATATGTACTCACGGTTCTAGACGTAGGGGGAGCTGAGGGGCTGGTGAGCGAGACCATCTCCTGGATGGCCAGACGTAGTTTGAGGCGGTGCAGTGGGTTGCTGATGCCGATCTCTCTCTGGATCTCGGTGTCCGACAGGGCAGACATGATGGCCCCGCTTTTTACGTTGGCACGACACGCTGCGACGTACCATGCTGGCATCCCCAGCCACAGCTTTGAACACACAGGCACATTGTTGCGTGATTAAACATGTACAAAGACTGCATTATAATTACTCTGTCCCAGGAGGGCTACTTTCCTGCAGGCTTCAGCTCCAACACACTTACCTGTTATACCATGAACACCTTGCTCAGCTGGTTCAGGTGTGATTGATTAACTCTGCAGGATGGTAACCCTCGAGGAGCAGGGTTGAAGACCCCTGCTCTAAAACGTCTATATTGCAAGCTTCACCACTAGATGGCGCCATTGCCCTATGTGCAAGTCTTTTCTGACCACAAACAAACCTGATTATGTTTTAGCATCATGGGCAAATCATGCAACTCATTCTCTACTTCAAATCTAAGCCAGAAGAAGAACATACTAACAAGTTCAATATTGCATGTGTAACATTGTTGGGAAACTCCCAACAAAAAAAGTTGCAGCCGTGTTACAACAGCTTAATACTGCACTTGCATCATTCTAGGAAAGACTCATCTCAGTATGTACTGTGCAACTGTTCTACTACTCAGATCCTTATTGCTGCCATTAAAGAGCCATTAACCAGATAACAAATGGCATCTTTAAGGCTGGAATACACTACAGGAATTTTAAAACACTAGCCCCCGGTTTAAGGCTTAAGTTAGTCCCAGAGTAAAATGCATGTTTGAGCTGTTTTAACTAAAAGCAACTTGTACTGGCATATCTTAAAATATATCACTGCCATTGTTTTGTCTCAAGATGCACGACAGTGATGTTTTTTCTAAGGCACAAATTTAAAAGCTACTTAAATGTCCTAATTGAACTAAGGCCTAAGCCCTGTCTGTGAAACCGGGCCTAGGCATCATACACTTGCTAACTTAAACGTTTTCTGAACATCATACACTAAGCAACTGTCAAGTCCTTCCGAACAGGACAGACTCACGCAGAATGAAAACATTATGTATTCTAAATTCGATTTGATTCTACTATGGCAGACATTTACTTAAGATGCATATCACATCATTAATATTCATGAGCAAAGCCGATGTGTTTATGTGCCCAAACCGAAAATTAATACTGCCCACCTCCAACCACGCGACAACTGTAGGACCGTCCCACTGTGCAAAAGGTAACCCTTTTCTTCTGGCTTCTTCCAACAACTCGTGCCTAGAGAGAGAGCAGGTGGCAGAGACAAAGCGAGACAGAGGAAGAAAGATAAGGAGAAAGACACAACTAGCTTAGAGATAATCAACTGAACAGAGAGAGAGGGGAGGGAAAGGGGCATGTAGAGAGAGAAAGTGTGATGCTTTATCTGTCTCTGCCAGGTTTCCTGTCCTTTAATGGCCACTATCTGTTTATCAGAGCAAAATGGAACACCAAATGTGTCAAAGTTTCTTTTTAAAAGTTTCTTTCATACCCACTACTACTACTATGTAGCATGACGAATGCTACCTTTTCATGTAATCTCTGTAAATAAGCAGTACCTAAGCCAATATAATGCTTGGTTTGAGTTCACATCGCTCCATGATTTAATTTTAGGTCCGTCTCGTCTCTTAAAAATGGTCTGGGTTTCTGTTTGTGAATCAAACACCAGGTCGCGGTGGGATAAAACGAACAAAAGAAACTAAGAGTGAAGTCGATCACGCTGAGAAGCCAACTAACTGAAAGTTCCAGTTTCTCAGATAAACATATCGTGACATTTCCTTGCTGTGTCCTGATCCTGAGAGCTCAAGGATACTGGAATGTTGACTT
Organism: Meda fulgida; assembly: GCA_030578275.1. NCBI lineage: Eukaryota > Metazoa > Chordata > Actinopteri > Cypriniformes > Leuciscidae > Meda > Meda fulgida. The sequence continues at coordinate 13,866,732 of CM060619.1, forward strand.
ATCCAGGGAAAACAGAAACACCTTTTCTTTTGAACCCTATTCTGTCTTTTTCTTGATAAATATTTGCGCTTTAAGACGAGGCTGCTATCATAAACTCTCATTAGACTTTCACAGAAGTTTTTTTTTTACAGCGTTCTTCAGTGGGAAATATGTTTAGCTTTTTCCAAGGTTTTACAGGGGCTGAAGGACTTGTAACAGAGTGTGTCCTCAGCAATGTTCCAATATATCTCTCCTGATAATGTCTGAACGTCTCCGCGGATCCCTCATCTTGAGCCGGTGTTACTTAGAGATATTCCAAGGCAAGGCTTTAAGTTTGATGGAATTGTGTTGGAATTCTGAGGGCATTTGGCTACAGAACAAGTACAGGTGAATGTTCTACGATACACGGATGTTGTGCTGGACTTTAAGGCAGAGACAGTTGGGTGTTCCTCCCTCAGAGAGCAGCTTCATAATCCAACCGCATCTTTGGGGTGTACAGTAAGGCCACTGTTGGGTACAGTACTAACACATGCTGTAGTGAGTGATATGGTTCTGTCTGCAAAAAATATATCTCAAAACCCCTTACCACGATGGTGTCTGATCCGGTTCTGTGTTTGTGTGTGTGTTCGGGGGCTTGTTTATAAGTCTTAGTCCTTGTTTTTGGAACATTATTTAAGCATTCCAAGTGGTCGTTTTCCTTTATGCAGCTTGTTCGTGCAAATAAAGCTGGTTTTTAATCAAACTATTGAATAAAAATAACGGTGGATCATGGGAAAGCCACGATAAACCAATTTAACATTTTTGGAAAATGCCACTATGAGACAAACCCTGGAACATAACTTGTTAATAACGGTGCCAGTTTTGGTCCCTTTTGAAATGGCACCTTGTGAAATGAGTTAAAGTTGAAAGTAGTGACGGATCTTTTCTTCCGTACTGTGACTTACATCCAGAGGAAACGAATTATTGAAAAAGAAAAAAATGCAGGACAGGGACTTCTTTCAATCCACTGGTTGTTATTTAGATGGAGGCAGATCTTAATGTGAGCTTGCAGTCAATTGTGGGCAGGGTTAAGCGGACTAAATAAGTGGAGAATCCAGCGGAGAGAATCCGGAGAGAAGTCTGTCTGGAAGTTCGAGTTGTCACGTTTCGATGAATTGTTCACAACATGCATTTAGAAAATAGATTGGGTGAAATATGTATGACTAAGGTTTCCTAGTTCAAACTGGCAGGTTTAAAGGGCCTCATTTTCTTTGATGTAAACACAAAGCACAGAACCAGATCGGGCACCGGCACTGTGTCGGTGACAAACTATCCAGTGGCCGTGAGCTTTCGTGTCTGTGTGCTGTAAAGGCAATAAGGCCTTCGTGGTGATGGTGGCGGTTATGATGTATCTCTCTCCTCATCTTTACGTGTTGGACTGCATATGTTCAGGTCCAATGTAATGCATATGAGTGACTTCCTCTGAACATACTGTCGCTGGGGAGGGAGAGAAACAGTTATGAGAGAAAACAAAATGAAAAGAAAAAGAGCAGGGAAGTAGTCAATGAGTTGACAGTCCATAACCAGAGATGAGACCTGGTTATTGAAAACGGCACACAATGCACACACACGCGCACGCACACATACACGAGAGGAGAAAGGCCTCGGCATGGCAGATCGAGAAGAGGTTGTTATAAAGGCACACATTCTCTCTCCAGGCAGAGATGCATCCTCTATAGAACTGCAGAGGGGGAGAATCACATTTACAGTCAAATGAAAAAGAAAGGCAGAGGCAGGGGTCTCTAGATGGACAGAAAGGAAATGCGTCGGACCCCCCTGAAGATAGACACACACTTTAGGAGCATGACGACAGACACGGACAGAGCGTCGACAGTGGAAAATGCAGCAAGTCTCGGCAACACAAACTAAACTTACCCGCTGATACAGAGTCAGATGAGGAGAGAGAGAGAGAGAGAGAGAGAGAGAGAGAAAAGAAAAATAGAGAAAGCGATGGGAGACAAAATTAAATGCTTGTTATTGAGCATACTGTATGTAGTTTAGAAAAACACCTCAGCTCAGACACGTGCATTACTGTTGGGAATTGTTGTATTTTTGCACTTTGATATTGACTTGTCGGTCACAATTGAACAGATCTTGTCTTTAAAAGCTTTTTTAATTTATCATACAGCATGCAAAAAGTGTGCAATGGAAACGGTGAAGAGTCGTCCTCGCATGGCGCCGCGACGGATGAGACCGACATGAGTCAAGTTACATAAAACGGTCACATTCAACCATTAGCAATAAGGCAAAGAAACGTGATATTCGGCAAGCATCACATCATGACATGCTGTAAACACATCCAAGTATGAGACAAACTCACAAGCTTGCTATGAAAGGCACATTCTCATGTTGACATACATTCTACAAATTACAATCATACAAATACAAGACCAATTACATTATTTTAGTAGTACAAAACTGGGCATATAGATAATAGGCAGTATTATTATTGTAAACTTAAACTAATGAAAACTATACTGACCATGAAAATTCTTTCTTTTTATTAAATGAGCTAACGTAAGGCCCGAAACATACTCTACCCAAATACGTAAATGTGCGAACGGCAGTTGGTTACGCAAGCTCAGCATTCAGGGTTTTTTTGCAAAAAAGTTAAGATGTCATTTTATATAATTTTTACATTAACTTTATGTCGATGCTTCAAATGTTGCAAAAAATTATTTTGAAACACTCATTTATCGGAAAATTATTCATTACGAAACGAAACGTTCAGTGTTACTACAAGCATCGTCATAGCCTAGTGTCTTACTGAATGTTTTTTTGTTCTTTCAGGTCATCTACTGTCAAGATATTTTAGCTTCCCAACTTAGCTACGTTAGTTATAGTGTCAGCATGCGTATAGCTAGCTACCTAAATATCGCATTAATCTATCATGAGCACTGAGGCCTGCTATCGCCAAAGTGACACAAAAACGCACACCAAGTCTGCACAACAGGACCGCTCGCTTGCAAGGCACTTGCTTACTGGCGTAAAGTATGTTTCTTGGCCTAAGGCACTACAAAGCATCCAGATGGACCATATGGTCAAATATTGGTTTTCACAGGGAGGTGTGTGAAGAAAAACATAAAAGTTTGTAAGGAAGGTTGTCATGGTGTTTCTTGGTTTTACAAGATTTGGGCCCAGGAATTAATTACCTTCATAAAAGGTTGTGTTTGGCATCTAATTTGAATTTGTCAGAAAGCTATTTATAAAATACTTACTTTTTTTTAAGCCTGCGATCTTTCTCTGCCTGTGTTCCCAGCTTTCCAACCGCAATATCCTGACCCATAAGCTCCGGATCGGATACATTTCCTATTGATGGAGAAGATCCATTAACTCTCATCTGATAATGTTAGTGTCATCATTATATTTATATCCAACTCTAGATCAGTATTTTATCAGATTAAATCAGTATTGAAAAGGACTGTGATATATCAACACCATGTCATAGATCTTAACCTGAATTTAAACCAGACCCCCCCCTCCCACCCCTTAATAGTTTATATGTCTCTATCTATGGTGCTGTGTCCATGTCCGTACCTTGTCCTGGTCCCATAATCTCTTTCCCCAGCTGCCCCAGTCTGGCCTTTTCTTTCTTCCCAAACAGTCGCCCGATGGAGGACTTGATGCCTTTCTTTTTCGGCTGTTTGTGAAGGGAGTCCTGGCTGCTAGCTACACTGCTCAGAGCACTAGCTTCCGTCTCTAATGTAGCCGTCAGCCTGGAGACAGTCAATCACATCAACAGTGTTAAAGTCGAGTTATGTTTGTACACAGCACGTGTCTAGCTGCTGTCAGGGGTCTTTGTCTTCTCACCGTGCGTCATTGTGCGAAGAAGCGGGTAGCGTGTGGGTCATGCGGACATGGCGAGGTGTGGGAGGCGGTGAGGTCTCGCATTTGATGGTTGCCTTGTCCTCTCGGCCGTCCTCGTCCACTGCTGCGATCTGTGAGGGGAAAGAAAACTCTGGTGTCTTCCAATATTGCGCACTTTTCCAAATTGAATCAAGAAAGTCTTTTTAAATTCACCCAAAATGTAGTTCACCCAAAAATGAAAAATGTGTCTTTTACTCACTCTCATGTCGTTCCAAAACTATGACTTTTTTTTTCTGTGGAATATAAATTAAGATATTTTGAGACATCAAATCAATGGGTTCCAATGTTGTTTGTTCTTCAAAATATCACTATCCGCAGAAGAAAGTAAGTCATACAGGATTGGAACGACATGAAGATGAGTTTTTGGGTTGAAAACAGAATGTGTTTTATATGTATTTTCCATTCTAAATTAACCATAAAGATATTTTCATTCAACATACAGTATAGGGTATTCCAGAAACCTTAGATATGAATAATTAATGTTAATGTTAATAATATATCAATAATAAGAAATGCCGTCCATACACTGAAAATTATTTTAATTATAAATAACTATGAATAATTGATTACTTCTATTTATTAATACTTATTTACTGCTGAAATTCTCAGTATTATTGTTTTATTAACCAGCACAAATATCTAAACATCCTTAAAACAATATGAATGTGCTTAAAGAGCAAGTTAATTTGCCAGTGCCATGAATAAACCTCATTATATTGTGTTATACTCATTCATTCCAGGTCAACACCCTTTTGAACTATAACAGGTACAGTACAATTCAGTTCCAACTCGTGAATTTGAAATGGAACTCATTTTTACATTCAAATTTCTGCACAACCCTGGTGTCCTAAAATAATCATGGCAAATACATGAGCTCTTTTGTGAAGGGACTTTTAAGTAGTACCTTTCTCCTGTGCTTCCGCAAGTCACTAGGCTGCAGAACAGAAAAGATAAAACGTTAACAGCTTTCTGCCCATTAATGGACTCGATTGTCATAAAGCATTCAAAGCCACTCAACATGTTGATATAGAAACTGCAGAGAAAATACTAGAAAAGCTGTAATACAGAATTTGATTGAGAGATTTCATACCGTTTCGTTTGTGGATTAACCAGCACTACAACTTGCATGAAAAAATGTCCCAAAGACGTTCAAGTAATGTGGCTTAAATTAAACAAATATTCTTAAAGAGGTCATATACATTTTTTAAATAAAATAAATAAATACAATTTTCATTTCCAATGACCATTTTCTTCCATCTACGGTCAGCACAGCTGATTTCTAAAAATATCAAAGAAAATGTACTGTAAATCCTCATGATGTGACCCCTGTAGAACCGAGATACGCGTGAGCTCGTGTACCAGTGTCATGACCCCCATGCGCTCCATGTCGCGGGCCGGGCTGCGCGGGGTGAGTTTGGGGGTGGAGTGTCCGCTGGGAGGCGAGGAGGAGGCGAGGGAGGATGCGGTGGCCGAGGCAGTCATGGAGGCTCCGGGATGATGAAGCCGCGCCAGGTTCAGACCCTCCAGGCTCACGCTGGCCACGCGGTTCTCTATTTCCTCTGCCCTCAGTTCTGTCGACTCCTTCTCTTCTTGGATCAGCCTGGAGAAACAAGAGAAAAAGAGTTTAGCCCACAGTGAGTTAGGAAGTATTTGATGATAATCTACTAGCATTTTGATTTACAACATTGCTGAAAATGCTAAGCTTGCTGGGTGAAAATATGTCACAATTTTTGGCAAAAGGACTACAAACACTGTAGCTAAAACTTCTAATTATCCCTTAGTACAATGGATAGTGCCAAATGAAAACTTTGAACACAGAAAAATGACTAAATAAATGCAATAACAAGCTCAGAGACAGAGAAATAATAACAGGCTTGTGCTTTACTGGCCGAAGACTGATGCGGTTGGTTTCAGTCAGTGAAGGCTTGAGGACACGAACCGACAACACTCAAGAATGGCAAACTGCAGTTTGATGATCTAATGTTCGACAGATCTTGTAGTGGATGTTTTTCTTGGGCTCAGATTATTGAATATCTTGTAAAGCAACCATCGACTGGGCTGCAAACAATTAAACATTGACCATTTGTCAAGCATTTAACATGTTTACAGTTGGTTGTAAGGCATTCAAAGGTTTTGTGTCTTTTAGCCAAATACCAAAGCTGGTGCTTTATCAAAAGCGGACCACTAATGGGAGGAGAGAAGTAAACAGCACGTAGGGAGACCATCTTTCTTTCTGTGGTAATCAAAACAACCAGCACATATTATAGGCAGTTTAATAGTACAGTGAGCTGTATTTGTATACTGGTAATCAAATCAAGTTGGACACACATACTGTACTGTACATTATATATGAGGTTGTGTATTTTTTATAAACCAGTTTTACATTAAAGGAACACTCCACTTTTTTTGGAAAAAGGCTCATTTTCCAACTCCCATAGAGTTAAACAGTTGATTTTAACCGTTTTCGAATCCATTCAGCCGATCTCCGGGTCTGGCGGTAGCACTTTTAGCATAGCTTAGCATAGATCATTGAATCTGATTAGACCGTTACCATCTCTCTCAAAAAAATAACCAAAGAGTATCGATATTTTTTCTATTTAAAACTTGACTCTTCTGTACTTACATCTTGTACTAAGACCTACGGAAAACGAAAAGTTGCGATTTTCTAGGACAATAGGGCTAGGAACTATACTCTCATTCCTTCAGGATCACAAATCACAAGTCATAGTGGTGCGATATTGAGGAGATGAGAAAACGTGAACTGCAGGAACTGCAGAAACAGCCGTTACATGTCAGTCAACCTATCTTGTTCAACAACAACTGGACAGCCTACAGGAGAAATCCTGAGCTTTGGCTGATATTTAAATCAGCATATACGCTGCCTGAAGGCACAACTCTGCTTTCTCCAGCACCTTTAATTGTTTTTAATTCAATCTAGGACTTGCGTGTAGCAGAATCCTGAACAAAAAAAAAACAGCAAAGGAATTAGCTAGGGAGTAAAGGGTTATATGCAGGTTATGGAGGGAATCTTGAAAAATAAATCTATACTTTTAAGACACAAAGTTGACAAATTCAATCCCCCATACTGTATGTTCTCACAAAAGCTACTGGGATAATAGTCAAGGAACTTGTCTGCGTTTACATGGACCCTTATAATTGGAATGACGGCTCAATCGGACTAAAAAACCTTCATGTATCCGATTGGAATTTCGATCGGATTGAAGGGTGTGGTTTATTCCTTTTGTAATCCGATAGAGAGAACATGTAAACACTTGATCGGCTTGAAAACCGAAACTAAAAGGACTGTGCATATGCAATGACGTTGAAATAGCGTAATGACGTGTGACGCGAGGAACGAGCTGTTCTTCCTGTTGAATAAAGTGTCATATAAATGAGTGTTCCGTTATTAAAAAAATCTCATTTCACTCAGCGTCTGTGAAGTGAAGCAGGACAACGTCCCACCAGTCCTTGTTTCAGATTCTCATCCACACACGACTGGTTTTGGGCGCGGGGTTTTACTGCGTGATAAATATAGGCAGCCCGGCGAAACGGTTCATGCTCATCGTCTCCAAATCATGAGAAGAGACGGATAAATTAAATCTGCTGTTTAAAACAAATAAAGAAACAATAGAGGAGAATAGTTGCGCGAACAGCGGCATATTCGTGCCGTGTGCGCATGTCAAAAAATCAATTCCGAACCAATCACTTTGAATCTTGTGACATATAAACGCGCACATCAACCCGATTACTTTATTTATCGTTCATGTAAACACCGTGTTCGGATTCATCAATCGGATTTATTTCATTCCGATTGAACCATATCAATGTACAAGTCAATTTGATGAAAGTCATCAAATAAATGGCAAATAAACACTTAGAATAAACACAAATCAGATGTAAATATTTACAGGAGAATTAGTGAGTGAAAAGACAGAAAGAATGATCTGTAAGTGCCAGTAAACATGCAGGAAAGAATAGCTGTAAATGAGATTTCAAAAAAAAAGATCTGGTAAGTCTGGAATAAACTACACAACTTTTAAAATCTGAACATAATTTACAACTCAAGGCATCATGCACTTGCTGACTTCGTAATTGAAGAAAAAAACTGCATCATACAAAAAACGACCAGACTAGACGATTACTAGATTTTCAAATTGTTCGGAACACAACAAACTTATGCAGTAACATATACCTCGCTGCTAGGGGACGCATAACAAGTCAAATCTACTTCAAAATATCAAATATTTGATATCCTCTGAGTGGAACAAATCAATATCTGAAACCAAACACATCGGAGGCAGTGCCCATCATCAAATGATCATTTCAACGGAGGTGAATCAATCAAAACTAACTTTAGCTGGAAAATAACATTATTCAAGAACCGCTATAAAGCCAAAACAATCTCTGTTACCTTTAATTATATGTTTATCTCTGTAAAGCTGCTTTGAAACAATCTACATTGTTAAAAGCGCTATATAAATGAAGATGACTTGACTTGACGTCATACACAGCACAATTTTCTGTGAAAATCTGTCAACTCTGATTGTACAAAATCTACAGACTTGCTCTGACTTTCAGCAACTAGAGTCAACTTCACCAGACTATGTAAATTAGAGGAAAGATCTGGAAAAATGTTGTGTAGTGTATTCCAGCCTTAACCAGAATGAGGTCTGATTTATGAGATTATGACTGTGGATTTTTTAAACAACATAATATAAATTATGTTTTCAGAGTAAATGAGTAAAAGTTGATTTAAATCTATTGCTAAATGCATCACAAGAACAACAAACAGGGTTTTTCATTAAATAATAAAAATAATTCCACCATAACAGAGAGTCAGATTTCTCTGCTAGTACTACTACACCTAAAATCTGCATTTGATATATCATTCAAATTCTTTTGGACAGGCTTGAAAATCTTTTTGGACAGATGCCTACCTGATTTAGATCCTACCTTGTAAATAAACAAACATAACAATGCTAAAGAAGGTGTGCAGCAAGGGTCAGTCTTAAAGGCACACTATGCAAGAATTGTACCTTAATATAACAGCTTCAAAGTCATTTCGGTGGTAAACAAACTCATAGTAGGGCGAATCATCCTGGTAGTAAAGCTTGGGGGGGACGCCGCTGGAAAAACCAGCAATGCAAGTTTGAGAGGAGCGCCCCCGACAAATCTCGCGAGAATTCTGACATGCTTTACGGCAATGACGCCACACACATCAACAACAACATAAAGCACGAAGACACTTGCGCGCATTTCAGACGTGATACTCGACGACGGAAAAAGCAAAGAAAACGCGGTCGGAAGAGACTAGGAAAAGGAAAAGAGAATCTGACTGCGTGAGAAACCGGACAAGAGACCCACTCGTTGGCGCGAGCTAAAAAGCAGCACTGGGTGATGCTGACCTGGCGATCTTGTAGATGGACTAGTAAGTAAATCTCTTATTTGTAAAGTTGTTTGCGTTCTATGTTTATGTTGTTGCGCTTGCTTGTTTGTCATTTTTTTACAATGCTGTTCATTCATCCATTGTTGATAATAGACCAGTCCAATAATTTCCACATATGTCTAGCTAGCTTTCGATTACCAGAGCTGTTAGCAGACTTGCTGACAAACACTCGTTTCCCTTACGTTTTTTTTCCCGTTATGTTTTATTGCCTAGCTTGCCACACGAGCTAGTTTGCCAGCTGAACTCAGGTGTTGTGAGGTGTAGCTAGCTGCTATAGCCTACGTAACGTTAGTCCTTTGTCTGGTTCCGATTTCTTGTGGCGTGTGTACTGTGCTTATTCAAACTTTAGCTGACTAACAGTGCACTTCCCGACTGTAACTTTACTTGAACGAGCATAGTTTGCAAACTATTATGATAAATTGCAATAATCATGTCTAATGACATCATAATGGCCAATGTTATGAAATAATGCGACTAATTTAACTTATATTTATGTCATCTGGCATTTTGTAATGTTTACATTACAATCAAGAAACACAAATGAAATTATACAGTAGGCCTAGACTATAGGCTATTTACTTGTGATTTAGCAGCAATCATGTAAAACGTTATAAGCCAGCAAACGTGGTAGGCTACTTTATAATTATAAAGTAGTCTAACACTTGACATATAGTTATTATTATCCTATTACCATCATCAGTAGTTCAGTAGACTATGCAGTAGCCTAATATTTGGATGACATTGTGAAACATTACCTGGTCAATATCTTCGGAGTCTATCTGTGCCTGTTGCATGACCGATGCTTCTATCTATGCTTCTATGCTTTCTATTGGGGGGGGGGTTTACGGCTATTTACGACAGTGCAAGTATTCCAAAGCGACTCGAGGGGTCGCTGTTTGACAAAAACACAATTTCTACATAGTATGCCTTTAAGCCCCTCGATTTTCCCACAATTTTCCTTGGTGACCTTTGAGGTGATATGTTTAAGAAATATAATGTTCTTACATTGCTATACAGATCTATTACATAACAGACATTAAAGCCATTTGAAAGTAATACCTTTTCTCAATCTCTGAGTAGACAATTAAGACACACTTTTTAACCCAAGTCTTCTGTGCAGTGGTCACAATGAATAGACTGACCGGATCTCTTTATTGATGGCATCCAGTTGTTCTTGCAGCATCATTGCCAGAGTTTGAGCATCTGAATGTCCTCCAGGAGACAGTAGATCCATCGAGCTGAAAAGGGTCTCTCGGTCATCGTCATCAATATCCGACATCTCCGTGTCGCTCTCAAACGGGTGGCCGCCCAGAACGCCAAGTTGCTGAGAGCGCCATTCGTGCTCTCCCAGAGACTTAGCCTGCAGGGAGATGAAAGAGAAGCAGAAAGAAGTGATGTTCAGTACAAAGCTCAAGAAACAAGGGGTGAAGAGCTCCTACCTTCTGTTCGTCAGTACGTAACCCCAGGCGCCCTCTCCTGGGTCTGCGGATCACCTTGGCAGAGCGATAATGGTCCGACTGTGTCTCGGCAAGAGAACCCAGAGAGAAACGCAGATCTCCGGAAGCATCCAGATGGGACCTGGAATCAAGACCACAATCCATCATTAAGACATCTAGAATTTAGAACCTTTCAATGCTAAAATGTTATTTGCAATGAGAGAACAATATAAAATCATGCAGGGGAAAAGTAAATTAATTAATATCACTGCATAGAGAGGGTAACATTACCTCTGTTCCAAAACCTAGTGAGCTTTACATTTGCTGTCTACATAAGCACTAGTTCTTAACCAATATTGGAACTTAATAACTGACTGATCTGGAACAGCACAGGCAGCGACTCTAACTGCCGTATAAATCCTCATGGGAAGTATACGAGAAAATTAACTCTTGATTCCAATACAATTTGAAGATGACGCTAAGCTAACAGCCCAATCCTCCAATAGAATGGTGCTGAATAGATTTTTCAGAGGCCTTGGATCTGGAACTATTTTTCACATTAATTTCCCCATAGGTTTTTTTTTTTTTTTTAAGTCTTTGTTAAAGAGTTATAAGCCATGAACCAAACCAACCAGCTACGAGGTGAATCATAACATTACAAAGTTTGATTTGAAGCATAAACTATTCCAAAATTGGACAAAGATTTTTACTTCCTGAACCCGAATGTTGCACTCTAAGAGCACAAAAAACATACATTTTGGATGAAATATATATATATATATATATATTGTTTATCATATTTCTATTTTTTTAATCCATAGTTTTATAATATTTTATCTATTTATAGTCAGCATTTCTCACCTTTTATTTTTATTTACCTCATAGCAATGCACCCTTACATAAATGTGATGCTGCTGCTAATGTTGCTGCCAAATGTTGTGGAACAGCCTTCATGTTCAGCGCACACCTAAGATGCCTTAAAATTCTGTCGAGCTTGTTGGGTTTTGGAACAGAGCTACTGTTTACTGTAAAAGGATAGTTCTTAGTTTTTCATGATTTCACCGTGACAGTGTGGGCTCTGTAAGGGATCCGGCCCTCAACCGGTACTGATCCAGCTCAGATCTCAGTTTCTCTATTTCATCCGAGAGATGAGACTACAACCGCAAAACACATTAAAGTTTCATTTTACTCAGAATGGGTGGCAAAACATTGCATTAAAATTTGTTCAGCCAAGCTAGTTTTCGGAAAATAAAAACTAATGACTTTTTCTTGAAGGGAGTCTTCTAACTGCTTCCTGTAGTTATCAGAGTCTTGTATTAGCACATTCTGAAAGAGAAGCAATGGAAACGGTATGAGTGATTGACGTGGTCGGAAGTCATTGGTACTGACGGTTGGATGGTCTCCCACCTTCTCCTCAAGAGCGGACATCCTCTCTTTCAGGTGGAGCTGTAATCGTTCGTTGGACTCGGTCAAGAGTCTGTCCACAGTGTCTGACAGACGCTTGTTGTGTTCCTCGTTCATCTTCTCTCTCTGTCGAGCCTGAGGAAACACAATACACCATTTTATCTATAAAACTTTTTTTTAGTAACATTACATTCATACAAATCAAATAATTTAGAATTTTACATTTCTCTTTTTATTCTGTTTATATGTGTGGAAAGATTTAGTGTTAAATCAGTAAAGAAACACTACATATTGCATGCAAAAAAAAAAATGTAAATAGTATGTTGAAATGTGGTCATATGAGCTGAGTACATTGCATTTGTATTTTTGGCAGTTCAATTATATAATCTATTAGAATTAGACAATCATCATAGTTGATTTTGCTGCCAGTTTCTTCATCATACTGGAAATGGAAGGTCAAGGTAGAGTGCATTGCATTGTGAGATACTGTTTTCCATGAAGAATGCTGTTTTATACTACATATTTGGGTGGCAACTTGGATATTCCATATAAACAGAAAATGTACATTCTGCACAATGTGAGCATACTGTAAAAATAAGTATGCAATTAAAAAAAATATATTATTTAATGAAATAAAGTGATGTTGACCCTGAGCAGTTCTTGGTTCTTCTCCTCCAGCTGTCCCTCTAAATGTCTCATACGCTCCTCAATACTGCCATGTCTCTCCTCCGCCTGAACAACAAACACACACAATGTATTTTGTCAGATTAGAAAATGTAAATCCACAAATTAGCCCAAACCAGCAGAGAAAGGACCCATGAACCATGTGAAGTTGGCTCGAATCAAAATGAGAGTGTGTGTGTGTGTGTTTGGTTTATAAGGTACAGTCACACCAAAGACCACAGATATGGTTGAGCAGAAAGGTAAAGAGAAGGAGTGTTTATTTCCTTAAGCTTCTGTTCTCTCGTGGGTGAACAGAAAGAAGCAAGTACGTCAGCAACTCATTAAACCGAAGAAAATCCCAGCTGAGCATCACATGCAGCTGAAATACACCAGCAGTGAACAGACCCACAACCAGACAGAGCAAAGTGAAGTGAATGAAAGAGAAAGAGAGAGAGAGAGAGAGAGAGAGAGAGAGAGAGAGAGAGAGCGGCTTTCAGCCCCACCTTCCTAAGACTGCAGTTCATGTCCTGGAGTTTAGCTACCATATCAGACTACCAAACCACACATTACAGAGAAATAACACACAATATTAGTAATGAGAACCATATGAATAATTTCTATCAGTAAATGTTACCACAGCAGTTTGTTATCAGATGGTTTAAATACTGAATAATGTACATAATAATAACGTAATTTTTATAAAGTTAATATGTAACTAATGTAACAATTTACAAAGAAAGAATTAAAAAAAATATTACTGCTACTTTTTCATCAAGATAATAGTATAATAATGCTCATTTTTATAAAGTTAATTATATAAACAATATAACAACTTTATAAAGAACATTTCTTTTGGTTATGTACAGTAATAATTCACATAAAATGATGAACAAAAGAATTTAAGCATTCTGTGTTTGGTGAAAATTTGTGCCTGTTGTACATGTGGTAACACATGCCAGGCAAACCAAAAAAAATTATAATAATATATTTAACCATATGGCCCTTCAAAACTTTCTGATCAGTACACACAACTGTACCACACAAGTATGAAATAGATTTCTACTGCTACTGATGATATTGAAGTTTTTATGCTGATCAATGCACATAATAAATGTACAATAAGTGCAATATAATGCTTTGTACCAACCAGACCAATAACTTTTAGAGCCTCTAAATGTGCAGTGGTCAGAAAGAGAAACCACTTCAAAAATGGCCCTTGAACCCCTTGCCTGAGCCCAATATGGGCCACAGTTTGATGTCTTGGTCGCTCTCTGAGTCTGAAGTAGTATTGTTTCTTGTGAATTAATTTGTGTCAATAGTTCATTTTGACAGTTCACTTCAATAAATAAGTTAAAAAACAATTCACAGATTCATTTAAGAGTCATCATTCATAAGTGTTCCCAGATGCTCCTGCACTTTACCTATTCAATTCATTAAATGCACAGCTAGTGTGTGTGTGTGTGTGTGGTACCTTGGTGAGAGCTGCTATCCTCTGTGCTAGCTCAGCCTCAACTTCAGGCAGTGTCTCAGCTTTCCTCATGGTCTGCTGGAGCTTCTGTTCTGCCAACTCCAGCCGCTCCTGTAACTGCCTGTTCTTCTCTTCCATCTGTGGGAACAAACACAACACACACACACACACACACACACACACACACACACACACACACACACACACACACACACACACACACACACACACACACACACACAGAGTGTCTGATCAGAAAGAGTTTATCGAAAAATAGCAGACATCATTGGACGTTCCAGCTTCCACAGCAACAAGTGGATCAGCGTGGCCCTTTTCAGTGTGCCCAAACAAACAAAATTACATAACTGCCTATTATTTGCCTGTTCTTAGAACAATTAAACTCTAGTGAGTGATAAACGCAAACTGAAGCTTGACAGCACCTGTCTCAGTGCTGTTATTGTTATCTACAAATAAACTATTTAACTATTTTTATTTTAATAAAGCTGAAATAAAATATAAATACTATACCAAAAAAAACACTAATAAAATTTAGAAATGTTTTCATGGTGACTATACAAATATGGTGAAATAAAATAAGATTTTTTTTTTTATAAAACCTAAATGTAAAAAAACAATAAAAGAGACAAAAGAACATAACCAAATTACTAAAACTTAAACTGAAAATATTAAAAAAATGTAAAAACCAATTCAAACCAATAATGCCAAAATAACACTTGTATGGAAAAGGGTATTCTCTAAAATTCAGTCATACAAATTTGGTACAAAATGAGTAAATAATGACAGAATTTAATTTTGTGTTTGAATTATTCATTTTGATAGTTGATTGATGGTTTGTCACGTTTGCCATGCCCTTTTCCGTAATATGTTCAAAACATTTATCTTTTTAGGCACTCGAGAAATCTTGGTAAATGATCATTTGTCAGGACAAGATATGGTGTCATCTTGACCATGACATCAGCGGAACGGAATGTTCAGTTACGAATGGAATGACTCTTTGTCCATTATCAAGTTCAAAACACATGTGGAAATTGGAAAACAAGTGGTCAAAATCTGACCTGTCTGAGGAACGCCTCCTTATTAGCTAGTTCGTTTTCCAGCTTGTCTGTGATGTCATGTAGCGACGTGGACTCTCTCTGGGCACTGAGATAGCGCTTCTCAAGAGTCACGATCCGTTCCTCCATGTCTTCTTTCTGACACATAGCCTGTATAAACACATATATATTGGCAAACTGTTGGTTAGTGGACACACACCTAAGAAGCCCGCAGGTGTAATAGTCTGCTGTCAATCAAAAATCCTGTCCTATGATTACATACATGCTTGAGGACACACACACGGACGCACGCACACACGCACACACACACGAACACGCACGCACGCACGCACGCACGCCTTGGGCTGGCACAACCTCTCTCTCCATCAATAGCTGAATCTCCAATTCAACAGACATTTCCCAAACTCTGTCTGGCTGTCACTAATTATCAATGTGACATCAAGATGGAGTCAGTGTCCAAAATCGAAGACACCTGGTCAGTCAGGGCAGTTTAAGAAAACTCTCAATGAGTAGAAAGGATGTTGCACAGCTTCAAACATTGAATTCGGTGTACTGTCGGATGAGGTTTCGCACACAGCCTAATTCACATACACCCATATACTGCACCTCTTTAATATCTCTCTGGAACTTGTTGTTCACGTCTTCGCTCTTGATGAGGTCTTTGCGGGCCGTCTCCAGCTCCTGCTCCACCTCGGACACGCGGGAGGACAGCGAGGACATGCGCTCCTTCATCTGAGCCAGCTCGTAGTTCTGCTTCTCCAGCAGCTCCTGCAGCTCCACCACCTGACTGGCCTCGTCCCCCGAGTCCATCGACCCGTTAGACAGCCGCTGCACCCCAAACACACACAATACACTTTCCTTCAGTGTTGTGAGATCGATTAAACCAATTAAATGAAGGATTTTTAAATAGAATTAACTACTTTAGTATAACTTCACATCATTATCAGGGTTAGCATCTTTAAATAAAACTAAAACTACAACCATACAAAACATTTCCATTACTTGAAAAATAATAAACATTTAAACATGAAATTAAATTAAATTATGTAATGTTATTTCCATCAAGACGTGCATACATTTTGGTCAAGAATCAAAATCTTGTATTGACAATGCAAGAGTCCAGCACTCTGTAAAGTCTCCTCCAGCACATCCCAAAGACTTTCATTGAATTTAAGGTCTGGACCTCAGTGCCAATTCATGTGTGAACATGATTCTTCATGCCCCTCCCAACCATTCTTTAGCAATTTCAGCCTGATGAATCTTGACATTGTCATCCTGGAATATGGCCATGATGTGTCTTCCTACATGATTGTTTAAGAAATGAAAAGCTACACACACTGCATCAAATAGGGTTAGAAGAACTCCTGCCAAACGTAACATGATAGAAACATAATAATCACTCACTGCAATGATGATTCAATCATAGACTCTTAAGCATTTGCTTATTTAAATCCAAACAGCAACTTTTTTTTGCCAGGCAGTGTATTAATATAATAATAGTTTTAATATAATAATTATCCAAGTTCCATGATTCTTTATATGGATTTTTCAATTCCCAGCATCCTCATTTCCGTCTAATTGCATTCTGAGTGTGTGAAACAGAGGCTCAGCAGATCTTGCCTCTGCCATGCCAAAAATAAAGATTTCTGTCACATATTCACACTAAAACTTGACACGTCTTATGCCGCACTAAAATTAGACTTTATATCCCGTTTAATTTATGGCTGCAGACTGTAAGACAGCAGGGTGATAAAATCATTTGCAGAGCACACTGAATTTACTCCGTCAAAGCTGTGAAGCCGCGAGAGATTGACACGACTTCACCAGAACTGCTTCTGTGATCGCAAATAGATGAGAATGACAAGACAAAGAATAGCAGCGGTTTATTCTGGAGCGGCTTTAGCGTAATGACTCACTGACACTTTTTTCACTCTCTTTCTCTCTCTTCTTTTTTTAATCTGTATCTATTTCGGAGGGTCAGATTTGTTTGTTTAACGCACAGGCAATAGCAATGACGTCTAGTTGGTCGGCTGGACCCATGCATCAGTGCCAGAGGCCATGGATATTGTCAGTACTGCTACTAAATCTATTGAGCATCATGGGAGATTAATTTGGCCAATTGAGATACAATGTCAAAGTGCCAACCTTTATCTTCCACGAGGCCACAAATTCCTGCCATCACTGTCACCATGCCAACACAATCTAATGCCGCACAACACGGCGCCCATCGGTGATGGTGAGAGCAGGGCGACACTTCTCTCATCCTTTCATCCTGTTATCTTTTCATCAGGAGGCAAGATTCTGCTACAATCGGTTTAACGGGTCATTAAATGTCATCTAGAAATACAGTTCGAGTGTGTGAATGACAGGATGAGTGTGTGTGTTGACTGTATAGTGAAGGCTTATTGGTTATATTGTACACCTCTGTGTCCAAAAAACTGAATTTCAGTAGTTTCTTTCTTCTCTACCGGACTTAAAAATAATCGTACATCAAAATAAAGATGAAGATTTTTCTGGAAAATATAAACATTTATAGAATATAATCTGACTGTTACTGCAGTTTAGAGCCCGTCAGGAGTAAGTGCCCACCTTGCCATGGACTTTCTGGGCATCAGTTCCCTCCAACAAGTCCTCTGTCCCATCTCCTGATGCCACCTTCCTCTGAATGTGGGCATTCTGCTCCCTTAAGGCCACAATCTGCAAAAGCAGAATATAAAAGAGAAATAATGAAAGATAATAAGAAAAGATAACAAGCAATATTGATATGAAAACACGCTGTTCAGTGTTGTTTAGGACACTTTATGGCAAATAATATACCAAACAGAAGTGACAAAACAGGAACATTTTATCTGACACAGACATCACTGGTCCAACAAATCCTAAAATTGGATATTAATATGCAACATTAACACTAGAACAACTTTTCTGCTTTGTGCTTCCGGATGCATATTTTTGTTGTATTCCTAGAGTTTCAAAGACATCGTAGCCGACGCTACACATACAAATGTCACATTCTAAGAGATTACTATCATTATTTGGTAAACTGAGTCTTAAGCTTTATTTGTATAGCCTGGAAACAACAAACCAAATATCCTTACTCTTTCAACAAGCAGACAAAACTGTATCTTTTGTGTATGTACGTGTATGTTTTCCAGGGTAATTTTTGTATGATGTAAATATATATTGTTGATTCTCACTGCAAGCATACAGCAAAACAGCATCATAAATCAGACTTACAGTAGACAGCTTAGAAGTGTTCGCTTCATATGGCTCATCAGCAGCAAGCACAGTAACTTTTCCGTCAGTTTTTTAATTGCAAATCTACAGTTTTCAAAGGCACGGAGAGCTCCACGGTTCCTTCTGACAGGAATTGTGAAGAGGCAGGAATTTAAGAAACAAACGTCTCAAACTGATCATTTAACAACCAACTGTATTGGATCCGCAAACCATAAATGATGTTACTTTTTTTGCTTATGTAGAACGAATTTTCCATAAATTAATTTTCCAGGGAAGTCTTAAAGGCACAGCAGCCTGTTTAATTATTAGACAGAGAAGGTGGAACATTTTTCTTGAACAAATAAAGTTTTATTTTATTATATGACCCCTTTAAGTGTTATGTCAATTATTTCTTTAGAGATTTCATATGACGTCATACACAACACTCACATGACTAGACTTCTTAAATGAGTGTAAGATAGAGTGTTAACATTCTGAAGTGATCTCACAGGATTTTATTTGTCAGTTATAGGAAACTTCAAATAAATAAAAGGGTACTTTGTTGGTGTATACAACACTGAATGCCGCTTTATCTTACATTATAATGTAAATGATAAAATTTAGTATATCTGGACCAGCACAAAACTGCCACAGCCCAATAATGTAAAACTGCAGTGCATACAAATATAGAAGCAGAAGTTGCTGACCATGTCAGCTGGCATATGCTCCCTAATAAAATAACCTAGTATTCTTCCAGGAGCATCTTACTGGGTTATCTGACTGATGAGCACTGTCACACCAACACACACATTGTTCTCTCTCCAGGCTAAAGGGCATTGGGAGATTATTCCACTCCCATGTTGAGACGCTCTGTCCACTGTGAACACAGAGAAAGAGGGATAGAGGGATGGATGGAAATAAGGGAGACATCCGCTTTCTTTTGTTTGGTTTATCGCCGCTCGCCACGCATTCCTTTAATGAGGCGGCAATTAAGGGGCTTCACGCTTTTGAAGGCACAGAAAGGGAACTGTCTGCCAGGTTTCAAGGTCTGAAGATCAAACAATCCCGCACCTTCTGACTCCACAAAGAGCAGGAATATTGAGTCAACTTGCAAATGAAGGTAAATGAGAAGTGGAGGCCCAATGAAAGTGAGCATGGACGCTTTGATGTCGTTCATTTGGTCT
The DNA here is from genome assembly GCA_030578275.1 of Meda fulgida. Classification (NCBI taxonomy): domain Eukaryota; kingdom Metazoa; phylum Chordata; class Actinopteri; order Cypriniformes; family Leuciscidae; genus Meda; species Meda fulgida. The sequence goes on from CM060619.1 coordinate 13,886,507, forward strand.
CATCAAAGAGGAGCACGTAAAAGCGCGGCTGTGTCTGAAACGCTGGTTTGTTTCAAACAGAAAACAACTACTTCACAGAAACCGGATTCATCTTTGTGTCGCACCTGAATGGGTTGAGTGCTCCCTAACACTGAGATATTAACATGAACTTGAAATTCAGATGGTTCGGTTATACTTGTGCAGAAATGAAGCACTCTTCATAAATCTGAGATTGCATTGAGAGCATAGCTGAGACTTATGAAGGCAGAAAAAGCTGAACCAATCAAAATTCAAAATGCTACTCAGAATAATAACATATAGCAGCAAAGTATCTAATCAAATCAAATGTACTTTACAAGACTAGCAGTAGTATTATCCAAAGTACTATATCGTCGCTGTCGAGTGGAAACCTCGTATCTCCAAAAAAGCTACTTTTCAGGAAATGGAAAAAAAAAGCACTATATTTTTTAAATAATTAAACACAGCGTTGTCAAAGTTGATATTGTGGCATTATATATGGTAAGACACTTGCACGTGTGATTAGATTATTATATAACATTTCACCAAAAATCAAGCTCAAAGGAGTTACGAGGCTTTTGACCACGTTTTGTCTGTCATTAGAATGGGCGCAAGGTTTCTGCCTGACAGCGACGATATATTTAGGGTGAATTCAGGTTGATTGGGACACCTTTTGCCATTGAGATGACTGGAAAAAAGTATCCCAAACAACCTGAATTTAGGTGAAGTGAATATTCTGAAGGTTGCTCCGGATATTGTATTGGACAATGCAGGGTTTTAAAGTCAAAAAGGTTAAGACCCACTGTCATTTTAGATTTCAGAGTTTTAGAGTATTGTAGATCTACACTGCATACATAGTAGGTTGTCTGGGTATTCATTAAGTATTTACACTGTTTCAGTATTTTCAGATCTTTTCATTTCTACAGTTCACACACTGCTAACTCAAACAGAAGACATCTTAAAATAACCTTAAGTACACACACTTTGCTTTGATAAGTGACGTCTCTGCTTCTCCAAAAGCACCAGCCACTGCTGGAATCTGAACAAGCCCAAACTGCCTCTGCAATTCACTAAGTTGTGTGAATGTCCTATTATAATATCAATGACCAGTTATTCAGAATTCATAGCAAATCTTCCTGTCACATGGTTGATGTTGGTGAAAAGAACTGCGCTGCGTCTATGTAAGTGAGAATGTTCTCTCCAGTCTGTTTGCTGTTGGTCTTGATTTGCACAGTTGTTAGATTTTTACAAATTATTTATTTAATCATCACCACGTTAGTGGTGAATTTTGAAATGCATTGTTAAAAAGATTAAAGAAAAAGCTGTAAGATATATGTATTCATTTCAATCATTGAATTGTTGAAATATTTATCTATTTATTTATTTAATATTTGTTTATTGTAAAGAAATATAAATGGAGGAAAATTAAGTCACCCCACCAGCCTCTCCAATGACCCCAACAGAACACACAAGTGTTAATTCAGAAACTAAGAAAATGATAACACACAGAACTCTCAGAGTGCTCAAGATAAGTACAGATATTCTCAATATAAAATATCTATTAAATAAAAATAAATAAATTTGGCTCTTGTTGAGAAGTTTGAAGCTCGTTCAGCTAGAACTGCACCATCTGGGCTGACAGTACTAGAAAAAACACTAAAATACACAATGTTCTGTTTTGCTCTGTTGCATTTCACACTAATAATAATAATAATAATCAGATCAGGCAAAAACAACATGGCATAGCAACAAATTAAACATATTTGGCATGTTTATGGAGTATACTCATCTTATAGTAAGTACCTTTCTGGTGCAGATTGCTGTAAAATTATGTAATCAGAGCATTTGTGCCTCACCTCCTGATTGGCTGCGGCCAACTCCTCCTCCAAGGCAGAGACCCGCTCTAGTGACACCCGCAATCTCTCTCGTACCTGAACGAAAGAAGAAAAAACACTATCACTCACTGTTCATCAAGGTTGAGCTCTACTCAGAACTGAAGTGACAATGTTTTTCATATTACAGATTTAGAATCGAATTTGAGGTAGCAAAATTACAGAAATTAAGAAAGTAGAAGTTAGACTAAAATTCTAGTTGAATTTTAATTATATATTTAACTATTCTATCATGAATGACCTATAAACATGATATCACACACAACATCTTTATTTTCATAAAGCTTATTGTTGTGGTGCTGTATGACAAATGTAAAACATTTATTTTCTCTTTGTCTCACATCAGATGATTAGAAATTCTACAGAGAATAGAATGGGCCAACAAAAAGAAAAGCTGAATTAAAACAATAATCAGTCTCTGGTGACCTGTTTGATCACTGGAATCATTTCAGTGGGTTCAGTCTTTCATCACTGGACGACCAGTCGTCACTAAAACTATGGTCCCATAAATCACGTGCAATTTCCTGCCGTCTGTTACCAAGCGCCTTATAAATGACACTGTCTGGAGAAGGCCGCAGAATGGATTACAGCTGGATGAACCGCCACACAAGGGCTTAATCCATAAATAAAACACCACTGGATAAAGGGAAAGAAAGGTGGGACAGTGGGCTGTACTGTTGCATTTTAACATCACTGTCAAAAAACCAGGAGAGAAACTTTACTTTGGTTACTAAAATAGATCAGTCAAAGATCAGTCAGCCTATGTATTACATGGGTTAACATCAACAGGTTTGTGGTACTGTATATTTGGAATGCCACATATACACTTATATTAGATTTCTATCAAATTGTCATAGGCAGTACATTAACATCTGCAATGCACAGTGGTAAAGCATAGACAGCATTGTGCTGGCTTTAAGAATTCAACAAAAAAAACAACAACAACAGGAACCTCAGCAGGAGTTGATCTCACGGTTTACCTTCTCATCCAGTGCTTTGTGGTGCTCAAAGAGGGACTTGAGAGCTTTGAGGACCTCCACCTCACTGGAGACGCCAGAAGGAGACTGGGCCTGTCGTTTCACCACTGTCATGCGTAGGGAACGCTCATGCCTCGAAACCAAACACTCCAAATGCTCCAACAGCAGCTGTGGCACATATACTGTATGAGTACATGAGTTCATCTCATGAAGTCTGCTCAATTACTATTACAAACATAATACATTTAACCAAATCTCAAACTGAAACTAAATATAAAACTAATTTAATACTAAGTTTGTAGCTGAAATTACCGCAATTAAGTCTATAAGAAAGCCCTAAATTCCAATCTAAAAAGAAAACAAAATCTACATCTTAAACTCCAGCCAAATATAAAACTTACAGAAACTATATAAAGCATACTAATTCTAAAACCAAATCTAAATCTTAAGATAAAATTAAAAGTAAATCTTAACTAAAGATGAAACCCAAGCTTAATATAAAGCTAAAAATAAATTTGAATATAAATAAAAATAACAATACAGATAAATATAAAATCAAAAACTAATCTTATCTAAAACTGAAACTAAATGTCTTATTCTGCAACATGAGGTCTTTTTTTTTTGTCAAATCACTAAACCCTCAAGGACATTCTTCATATGGAAAATTAATGATATGTGCTTAACACACCATTTGGTCTTTTCTCATTTTACAAGGGAACCCTTTTAGACAGCTAACAACATTACACACAAGAAAACTCATTACATTACTTGAAACAATAAAGCAGACACAACTAATTGAAACCCCATGGACCTGGCACAAAGAAGATTATGTTAATGTGGTTACTCTCTGGTCTGGTACATAGCATAAAAAAATCTATTTAGCCCCAAAGTCCAAAGGACACAGAGAGAGAGAGAGCGAGCGAGAACTGTCTGGCTTTAGATGAGTGGACATACAGAGCTATGGATGTGAAACAGAAAATGCAAAGTAAAATTGTTAAAAGTTAAAGTTTAAAGTATTGTTTTTTTTTTTTTCAATATTCCCTTTCATGCAATGTGTAAAATAGCTGTCTGTGAATGTAAACGATCTGCAAAGTTGTAATGTCGAAAGTGCACGATAAATAAAGTTACAGTCTCTCAAAAGAAGGAATCAACTCTGAACTGCTTATGAATCGTCAGGAATTCGAATCCCACTTTGGTACGGAGAACTCCAAAACAAAATTAGGAACCTTTAAAATAGAATAATAGGGGCACTTTAAAGCTTTAACTAAAATTAAAAGCTAAAACTAAGACGATTTCTAAAACTTACATTTTAGCTAAATCTCAAACTAAAAACTTCTATAAAGTTAATAGTTAAAGCTAAAACTAAAATAATATCTCAGACTAAAGCTTAAGGAAAGACACTTCATCTTCATCTAAAATACAAAAAAATATATAATTACTGTAATGCAAAATTATAAAATTATAGTTAAAAAAAAATTTTAGCTTAATTTTTAGCATGCTGGTGAAATCAATATTCTAGTTGATTTCCGCAAGTTTCCAAATTTCCAAGCTTGGAGTTCGGCTTTTGCCAAGTAGGTAGTTGGAGATTCCGGCTTCTCTAGTTGAATGTAACACAGCATTAGAGCTGCAGTAGCACATGTACCTGCCTGAGGGCTGTACTGGCAGTACTGTAGCAGTGCTGCTCTAGAGACCTATCGAGGAGCTGACCTTTCTATTTCTGCTCAGTTCCTTGCTCTCTCGTTCATAACCCTTAGTCTGTGCCAGCCTCTGTCTTTCCCAGCGCCAGCTCAGCACTAAAACAACCCTATAGCCGGATAATGCAGGTTAGGTTACTCTCTCTACTTCTGTGTGAGTCTGTTTAGGTGGATCAGATTGACAATATATGTACAGTAACATTATGTGTCATTTTACTTAAAGGGGCGCCATGTTTAAAAGTCCATCCTTTGTATTTCATCTACATGCTTAATTTAAATACTGAAATCAGTATAATTCCTCCGTTAATGCTGTACTTTCCCTTATTTGACTACATGACCTGAATGACTATAAGTGCACCTTAAATTTTTCCCACTTTTTAACCAAAGTTTTACTAGTAAAGAAAACTACTTTTAAAGTGTTGTACACTCATATGAGATATACACAGTCATGTAAGTGTCCAAAAAAGGTTTAATCTACATAAGCGTGTCGACCCCTCATGGTGGCCACCGTCTTGAGATAACTTGACCTCACTTGGTAACCCCCTATTATTAGTATTAATACTCAGAAATAAACACTAAAAAGTCTGGAATATTCACAATGTTGATCTAGGCTATATTTGATCTAGGCTATATTGATCTCATATATTTATTTTTCCAAAATAGTCTATATTCCAATTTAGCTATATTTTTCCAATATAGCCTAGATCAAAATATATATACACACAGAATATTGCATATGCCCAGTGGCCAAAATGCTATTTCTACAATGTCTTACTGAAAAGTATGAACTTTCTGCGTTATTAGCAACTAATGCTCTTTTAGTAAAGTTTCATTTGATTATTTCTGTATTTTATCTTTTATTCTAAACTGTTTTAATTTTTCTGATTTCTTTTGTTTTAATTTCTTCTATGTAAAGCACTTTGAATTACCATTGTGTATGAAATGTGCTATATAAATAAAATTGCCTTGCCTTGCCTTGCCTAAAGTATGTAAATTGGGATGCAATCTGAAAATTATTAAAATATGATAATTTTCCATAATGACTGATGCATTGCAGAGTCGACAACAGTCTCTCTAGGTGAGCTTTGGGTTAAACACTTCATTGGGCCACATTAGCTGATCCCTGTGTAGGATTAGAAGCTCTGTTTAAAATGAGTCTGTTTCTAATCTCACTCGACCTCTCCTCTTTTCCATTCCACTACCTCCCCTTATCTCCCTCGATCTATGCTTCCCTCTGGTTTTTAATACCTCCAATATCCTCAATTCCATAATTGACTCTTCAAACGTTTGGCTGCAGCTAAGTAACGCAAGTAATTAATTGAATTGCAGCATGGAGTCCGGTGTGCTGGGCTGCTTTAGCACAGTGACTCAGGCAGGCACTGAGGGGTGCAGGAAAAGAATGAAGCAGAAGTGAGAATGACTCCTTTATTGTGATATGGATAGCCAGAGTGCTGGTTATTGAAACATGTTTTAGCAGCTTCTCTGCATTCCATGGATATGATTGGTGACAATTTTATTGAAAATACCAGCCTTCATGCTATCTTGACTTTCAGGGAATTATGATCTAACCGCTACAAGGATAAAGTTATCACTCAACTGTCATCTCATGACATTAAATACCCCAGGAAAATTGGTGCAGACATATCAAAGTGTGAATGTTGTGACTACACGCTGTGAATCTATGGTAAGCATCTCAACAAAATCTGGTTTCAGCTCAGTAATTGCAGTTTGGAGCAAGCACAAGCATCTTGTCTCTATCAAAACATCATGGATTACATGTGCAAGTCATTGGGTGTCAATCTTACACAGGGAGCAGGTAATGTGACAGTGAGTGAAGTATTTAGCCCAAAGCTCTATAGAGACTGTTGTCGACCCTGCAATGAATCAGTCATTATGGAACAAAAACATTATGAATTAGATGCGCAAGTCATTGGGTGGGCATCAGTTCTATTATTGTCTTTTTTGTAAACAAGTACAACTTTCCGAGGCGGATGATGGTCGAGGAGCACAATTCTTTGAAGTGCCTGGAAGACACTGTGTGAACTCACTCTGGTGTTGTTCCTCTCGGCCTTCAGCTCGGAAATCTCCTCCTCCTTCTCCAGCAGCTGTTCTCTGCAAGCATTCAGCTCTTTCGTCAGGGCGGCAAACTCCTGCAAGACACCAAACAGACATTTAAATATCACAGGCACTTAGTGAGGGAACACAGGTTTGCTTAAGAACAATACTTCGGCAACTGCTGAGATTCTAAAGTGTGCAACTTGTGGACACTTTGCTATCCCACGAGGCAGGCTCCTAAAGGGTCACTGTCCTGTGGAGTTTAGCTCCAGTCCTAATCAAACACACCCGAACCATCTAATAATGGTCTTCAGGGTTACTAGAAAATTTTTTGGCAAGTCATTTTGGGCCGGTTGGAGCTATAAACCCAGCAGGACATTGACCCTCCCGAAGCAGGATCTATCTGCCATAAGGCAACGGGAGTTGAGGAGTAATATAAAATAAAATGGTGGAAAACTGTGAGCTGGCAGGCTTGTTAAATGTAAGTGGTATAGGTACCAAGGATGTTATTACTCATGGCTAAACTTTAGACTATCCTCTTGAAGGGCTACCCTCCAACAGTTTAGCTCAAACCCTAAACAAACACATTTGAACCAGCAATTGGAGCAATGCACTGTAGAACAATGCCAACATAGTGGATGTATTCATACTATACACCTTCATACCCGTAGAACACATTTCATCAGCAGTCGGGAAGTATGTTCTACAGTATCAAATTCTGTAAACGCTACAAAAGAGTGGGAATTTGGACACAGACATTAACTTTTGTGGCCATGAAATTTGCAGCAACTGCCATGACTGGATGGAAACGACAACTACATGAAACTTTTCACTTCTGGGAAAGCAAAATCCCACACAAGTGAAAGGAACAGATTCAATGTACTCATGGTAATAATCTGAATTCAGTGTCACTAAGAGAATTTTCAGAAATGGTAGGAATGGGGCCAGGAATTGACTAGGGCCTGTATATGGAACAAGACGCAAGTAGTGATAAAATTGTTTTGCAAACAAACCTGATGAACAATAGAGATTGAAATCACCCTGCAACCCTATAACCTCAACCTAGGAAACAGTTTAATAATAAGCACCATGAATCATCCCAGTGACAGGCAGAAGTAAAAAAAAAAAGGACAATGAATAATTTCAAATTTTACTGTAAAAGTTCCCTTCATTATCCATCTCTCAACTATGACTGAGTGGGCTAAAAATGTCCCACATTTCTAATCTCTTTGGCATGACTATTTTCATGATGGATAGGGGTACAGCCAGAATACAATTATGATGGCGTTTGACTGATGGCAAGGATTAGAGGTCTTATTTAAATAGGCAAGAGTTGAAATCTCTATAGAGGACACCTCGATTGATAAACATGAACTTTGTAGACAATGACAACCCTGCCGCCCAACCACCAGACAGGAGTGATTGGGATCATGCAAAGGTAGCTGTCTAGGAAAATTACTCACTGTGGTATTGATCTAAGCCTGTCCTCTGTTGCAAGGCTGCTCTGATTATAGAGAGATAATCAAACAGGACTCAATCCAGCTGGCCATCAAAGACCCCAGTACAAGTCGTGTGTTAGTCTGTGAGGCGTTACATTGAGTGTGAACTGTCTTGAGTGTGAGTGTGAATTGTATGAGGCTGTCTTCCATTATGTATCTTAATGCAACCACCATCTCTTGCTGTGATGTATTGATTGCAGATATTATGTGGTGTTATAAAAGACAAAATGCGTGTGAGCAAAGAAGTATCCAGGCTTGATGTTGTAGCTTTGCCTCAAGTATATCCTGTTTGAAATATTCAAAGAACAAATAAGCTGGGATCTCACAGATTGCATCTTGGGAAGCTTTAAGATTCATTGCTGTGAACATACACCAGTGAACCCATGCAGACAAACACAGACTAACAACAAACCAGCTCTACATGTGCTAGAATTCCAATCAGTTATGATCAAAACTCCCCTCTAGCAGCTCTGCCTCTGAAACAAACCTCCCTGAAGTGTTTTCTGAAGTCAAAGGTCACTGATCCAAGATCAAACCAAATTCACAGAGCAGGGATCCAATGCTGCCCTTAGGTGGTAAATGTGGGCTGGGTAAAGCATGGGATTGGCATCTGACAAACTCATTAGCGTGTGAAGTTCCCACCAGTGTGTAAAAGGTGAGCACATATTTTCTCATCTCAAATTTATGAAGTATATCTCATTACTGGACAATCTACCATGTTACTGGTGTTGTGTACAGACTGAAATCAAGACTAAATATGGGATTTTCACACTTAAAATAATTTAGGATAATTTTTAATCCTTGGACAACAAATTCCAGGATTATCTTGTTTCACACTGTTTACATTTTACACCGATTACAGATGGCACCGCAATTCAGCACAAACTTGTTCTGGCGCAGGGCTTCGTAAATTATAAGCAGAGTTGTGTTAAATTAAGTTACAGTATATGAGGTTCTTAACCAGGGTCAATTAACTCAAGATCAAAAAAGTTAACCTGGGATTAAAGTTTGAAAAGTATAGAGTGAAATTTCCAGGAGAGTGAACTGAGTACAGAGGAAAGAAAATAAAAATAAAAAAATTGATCTCAACTGTTTCCCCTAGACATGAGATTAAATGGAGCAATCAGACTTTTTTTTTTCTTTAGTCTCCTGTTTCTCAAAAAAAGTATCTCAGTAATCTCACATCTAGTTTCAGAGAGCTCTTGCAATCTCAAACTGCACTCTGAAGTCTGAGATTTCAATATATCTCAAATTCTTTTAATACAAAATTATCCAAGTTCGTTATTTATGCACACTCTCATTGGCGCCTATTATTATTTCTCCAAACAATTTTAAAAATACGTGACAAAGTTGATATTAAACGAAACATACATAATTCAAAACTCTTGCACTAAAATTATATCTGATGAAATACCAATCTCCAAACACACATGATAATGTTCTGCCTAAAATGCTATGCACAACAGCTATGCTAATTCTTCTCTGCTTCACTGTTTCTACCTAGGAATGTCAATCCCTGAGTAACTACAGATTGCGCCAGATCTAGTTTGGATCCAGCCTTTGCAATGACATTACTTTAGTACAATACTCTCTGGCTGATAACAGAATACATCCTAAATTATAACATTGAAACAACCATTTTCTGTAAAGCTGCTTTAAAACAATATGTATTGCGAAAAGCGCTATACAAATAAGCTTGAATTGAATTAAAAAGCAACCTCTGAGAATTAGATACAGAGCATTTCCTCTAGGAAGCAACAATAATCACAGCCAATAAGGACATTCTTTAATACACAGCTATATAATTTGATTTTGGACAAATGAGATTTCGCTGTGGATGACAGAATAAAAACAGAAACCAAGTAATTGTCTTACTGTGTGATCACAGCTGGTTATAACAAAAAGTCAGGTTACCATGGAGCAGATTCAGTTTTGCATTGTGCCTTGGTTTATAATGACAGTTTACTTGTTTGGCTGAAGACAATAATATGTCATAATTAATCCTCATAGAGAGTAATGAGAAGAAGCCTGAAAGAATTAGACCAGTCTGAGGACTTTGACTCCAGAATATCTCATGAAAAGAAACTTCCTTCCTCACCATAGTTATCCCATACATAGAAGGCGCCAGGGCCCAGAGGGCCGCTGCTGGCAGATGCCCATAATGGGCATGTTGACGACACGGCTGTCTAGCAGAATTCACTCGGTTCAGTTTGGCACAAACGTCACTGTGAATGAGTTAGCAAAGCGCTAATTAAAAAGTGTTGATTAGAGAGGTGGTGGTGCAGAGGTGTTAGTCTAAGGGGAGAGAGACAGGCATAATTACAACATGTTCTACACCGCTTTAAACAACGATGAGAGAAAATAAAAATATAAACGTTAAAATGTTCGAGGCAGAGTGTGAATGTTAATTTTAACCCAGTTTTAAAGAGGTACGTTTTACATTTATCAATGTAATATAAGCAGAGCTATAAAGGTTAACTTATGACTTCTGTGGGTTTACCATGGCAAAGCGGTGCAAACTAACAGTCTTTTACTTATAGGCTTTGCTTTACAGGTGAGCTGGAAACACACACACAAAAATAAAATAATGTCACCATTTATTAACCCTCATGTCATTTGAAACCCATTACTTTTTATTCCCAATCTTGTATAACTTTCTTTTTTCTATAGAACACGGAACGAGACATTTTGGACAATGTTTGCACCACAAAATGGCTGTCAAGCTCTAAAAAAGAACAAAAACCCCATAAAAGTGGTTCATATAACTCATGCTCTCTATTACAGGTCTTTGTAGAACAGATTGTTGTACAACAGATTTGAGTAAGAAAATGACTGAACTTTTAACTGTTATCCACTGAAAATCGTCCACTAAGTCATACAGTAGCTCTCAAATGTCATTTGCATTTATTCAAATTTGTCGTGTAAAGACATTGATAATACAAAGCGACATTTGACCTCATTAGACTGATTGTATGCAGAAGTTTAAATGAGATATGAGATCTATGGCAGAAGCTAATTCAATTTTAGATTGTTCTTATAACACAAAACCATCATATAGATCTTCTATTTTGGATCTTGACAGTCCCTGCTCACTGAAAGTATTGTTGTAAGGAAAGGAGCGTGAACATTCTTCGATATTTCTTTTTGTATTTCCCAGAAGAAAGGAAATCATATGGGATTGGAACAACAGGATGGTGAACTATTCATTTAACTCCATTTCATCTAAAAAGGCACCAAAACCATGTAGGTTAGCAATCTCACACTGACAGCATCCTCAGTGTAAAGTCTGAATGACAAAGACAACCACATTTGAAAGGCAGATGCAAGAACTGCATCGTGGAAATTAGAGCCCGACCGATAAAGGATTTTGAAGGCCGATGCCGATACAAATATTTGTTGGTTTTAAAATCCGATAAACCGATATATCGGCCGATATATTTATTTATTTATTTATGTTTTGCGGAAGAAATGCAGAAGGCATTTTTATAAATGTGTTAAGCCTTTTATTTTATTTTAATATCTTGTATTAATAAAGGCATATAACCAGTTTATTTGTAGTGCACTGACAATAGTTTTACATAATTCGTTTATTAATTAAATTATTAAAAAGACAAAAAGACCTTGAGATATGTTTGGTAATTGTACCTGAATTAATTTAAAATTAACTTGCAATATTTCAGATCAATATATTTGTTTTCCTTCATTTTAATTAACCCTAACTTTATTCTCATCTGAATTATAACTAATTGATTTCCATATAAAATAATACTAATATTAAAAATTACTACTATTATTACTTTCTTTTTTAATCAATGTAAAATGTAACTTAAAAATAAACAGATTAGATTTTTGGTTAAGTGACAGTTGTAGGCTACAGTTTGACAAGAGTTTAGAGTGTGACAAAAGCACAATGTTGTGTTTTATTGTTTTATGTCACTGTATGAACAAAATGACAATATGTTTTTATGTTTCCACTGTTCGATCGCGCCCGCGCGCCTCTCTCTCTCTCTCTCTCTCTCTCACACACACACACAGTTTAATCGCGCCCGCGCCTCACTCTCTCTCTCTCTCTCTCTCTCTCACACACACACACAGTTTAATCGCGCCCGCGCCTCACTCTCTCTCTCTCTCTCTCTCTCTCACACACACACACAGTTTAATCGCGCCCGCGCCTCACTCTCTCTCTCTCTCTCTCTCTCTCTCTCTCTCTCACACACACACAGTTTAATCGCGCACGCGCCTCACTCTCTCTCTCTCTCTCTCACACACACACACAGTTTAATCGCGCCCGCGCCTCACTCTCTCTCTCTCTCTCTCTCTCACCCACACACAGTTTAATCGCGCCCGCGCCTCACTCTCTCTCTCTCTCTCTCTCTCTCTCACACACACACAGTTTAATCGCGCCCGCGCCTCACTCTCTCTCTCTCTCTCTCTCTCTCTCTCACACACACACAGTTTAATCGCGCCCGCGCCTCACTCTCTCTCTCTCTCTCTCTCTCTCTCTCTCTCACACACACACACACAGTTTGATCGCGTCCGCGCCTCACTCTCTCTCTCTCTCTCTCTCTCTCTCTCACACACACACACACACACACAGTTTGATAGCGTCCGCGCCTCACTCTCTCTCTCTCTCTCTCTCTCTCTCTCACACACACACAGTTTGATAGCGTCCGCGCCTCACTCTCTCTCTCTCTCTCTCTCACACACACACACACAGTTTGATAGCGTCCGCGCCTCACTCTCTCTCTCTCTCTCTCTCTCTCTCACACACACACACACACACAGTTTAATCGCGCCCGCGCCTCACTCTCTCTCTCTCTCTCTCTCTCTCTCTCACACACACACACACAGTTTAATCGTGCCCGCGCCTCACTCTCTCTCTCTCTCTCTCTCTCTCTCTCACACACACACACACAGTTTGATCGCGTTCGCGCCTCACTCTCTCTCTCTCTCTCTCTCTCTCTCTCTCTCTCTCTCACACACACACACACACAGTTTGATAGCGTCCGCGCCTCACTCTCTCTCTCTCTCTCTCTCTCTCTCTCTCTCTCTCTCTCTCTCACACACACACACACACACAGTTTGATAGCGTCCGCGCCTCACTCTCTCTCTCTCTCTCTCTCTCTCTCTCTCTCTCTCACACACACACACAGTTTGATAGCGTCCGCGCCTCACTCTCTCTCTCTCTCTCTCTCTCTCTCTCTCTCTCTCTCTCTCACACACACACAGTTTGATAGCGTCCGCGCCTCACTCTCTCTCTCTCTCTCTCTCTCTCTCTCTCTCACACACACACACACAGTTTAATCGCGCCCGCGCCTCACTCTCTCTCTCTCTCTCTCACACACACACACAGTTTGATCGCGTCCGCGCCTCACTCTCTCTCTCACACACACACACACAGTTTGATAGCGTCCGCGCCTCACTCTCTCTCTCCCTCTCTCTCTCACACACACACACAAACAGTTTGAGAGCGTCCGCGCCTCACTCTCTCTCTCTCTCTCTCTCTCACACACACACACAGTTTGATCGCGCCCGCGCCTCTCTCTCTCTCTCTCTCTCTCTCTCTCTCTCTCTCTCTCTCTCTCTCACACGCACACACACACACACACACTGTTCGATCGCGCGCACACACTCCAGCATTGCAACCGTGACGCCCCTACCGTTTCGGTTCAATATGAATAGCTGCTACATGGACCGTTCCACCCTAACTCCTCGCAAGTCTAACTTACATTTTACAATGCAGGAACTGTAACTAGAGATATGCTAGTTATAAATACAGTAGCTGCTAATCATTATTTAGGCAGAAAAAGTTCTTTGTGGTTTCCAAGCTCATTAATGTTAACGTTTGCGGTCTTCCACGGATGATAGTGGCATTAGCTAGCTTTGTGGTTAGCTAGTCTATGATGAGCCATAATTTAGCAATGGATAACGTCATACTGCAAATTGTAGAACATACATTTTCAATATAACAGGCCAAGGAGAGATGATACGTCTCATTGCTATAACTGTCACGCGCTATTAAAGAAATACTTCAGTCACATCGTCAAAAGTTAAAAGGACAGTCAGTCACCTACACTGTAACAACGTAACGTAATTATTACTAGCTAATTCCGCTTCACTCTCGTCTTATTTAACAGCAGCAAAACTGGACATGATATTTATTTGAGTTAAGAGAACTGATGGGGATGTTCTTATAATTATTCAAGCAATGTATGTGACCAACTCACCATGGCCTGAACACACTTCACTGATGATCTCACTCACGGATAACTGATTCTCTCTGGCTGGATCGGCAGGATGTGTGGCGCGTTATACACGAGTGTTGCCAACAGGGACGGTGTAGAGTGCCCTCTGGTGGACAAACTATACAACTCCAACACTCATGACATGGTTGAAGGGTGTTTCGTCCGTTTTTTTTTTTTCATGTAAGAAGCGTTCATGTAAATTGGCAGGATAAAGCTTTCCCATTGTGCAGCACAATAACTAAAGAAATACAATAAAACTGCAGAGAAGTGAGGAGCCATGCTTCATCATAAAAAAATCAAAAACTATAGAGACAGATAGAAATTTGAACAGCTTCATGGATGATATACAACCACAGACCCATTAAACTCTAGATTGAGGATGTGTACTGCATTTGATGAATCTTTAATGGAGGCTGTAAAGCTTTATTTACGGAATGTCCCATGGGGTACATGCAATCTCACAGATGTATCGTGTGGTGGACAGAGTTCCTGCCTTTGTCTGCGTTGCACGCAAGCCTTTCGAAACTAATTCTTTAGACAGTAACAGCAGAATTCTCAAATTTATGATACAGTTGCTTAATGAAACCAGTTTATACATGCATTCAGAATTGTCACTATTCGATATCAATATCAGTAATATTTCACCCTTCTCAATAGTAATTCCGATATGTCTCATCTGCTTCCACTCCTAACACTCCAATGTATCTGTATTAAAACCTTACAATCTACAATGGTATAATTCTTCTTCGAATTGCATACACGTTTGGAGCCGGCCAAGTCAGTAAAGCAGATAACCAATAACATTACATATGGGAAAAGACCTATATAACCATCAGCACTCAGCACAACTCATTCCCTTCCTTTAAATATTTAGGAAGGTCACATACGAATCTACCAGCATCTCTTCAAGAAGCAAACCAAGAAGCATTTTTTTTCCACAAGGTTGTTTACAGAAACAGGTCAAAGTCAGCCTCTATATGAGGGTACAGACATGGAAATTTGTTTAATGTTTCAAAATAATGTCTCAAACTGTTAATTAATAATAACGGGGGGGGCAGAAACTATATGCTTTTTTTTAAGGGGATGATCTGCATTCAACAGTTTATAATCTAATTAAACATAATGCTATGAGAGGGCAAGTCAACTTTGAATTAACACTCTAATTGTTAATTTTTAATTGCCTGAAAAATCTAATGCAAAGTGCTTGATTCCCCTCAATCCAAGGCAATTTGAAACACGGGCTCCCCTGTAGACCTGGTCCCCTGACAGCGTGCGCACGTCCTGTATTAACCGTCACTCCCTCAGCAGGAGGACAGCAGTTTGAAGTTAAACCTGTATAAATCCATCAGCAGCCCACAGCCACATCACAGACCCACTCCAGCGCTGTCCCCTGACTCGTGTGTCCGTATGAACCCAGGGTCTGTGTGATGGGGCGACCACTGGGCTTGATTTACTCTAACCTTTGGTTGCAGAACTCAAAGGGGTCGACACTCGGATGTAGAAAGGCCCATAAATCTGCAGAGGGTGTAATTACCGCCCAGGGATTTAGTGCTTCTCACGGGGCGTTGGCTGCTAATTTTGTCCTCATGACAGTCATTAACAAGCACAGGACCAATGTGACAGTGCAAAGATGCTATTCTGGTTGATCCGTGTTAAAACAAAACCAAGAATAAGTACCACGTTAAAGGAACGACATTAACGTCACCTGATGCAATAGTTTGCAAGCCCCATTATTAATATTACAAACCCTTAACAGTAAATATTAAAACACAGCAGATGATGAATCCTCTATCGTTTGTGACGGACATGAATGATATCTCAAATTATGCGGCTTGTTGAGGAGAGGCGCGATCGGACTAACAATTGTCAACTGTTGGATGATAACACTGGCAAAAAATATTCCACAGACTAGCAATACATTTTAGAAACCACCCAGAAGATCCTAAAAACCACAATGCAAACACTGTGAAAACCACTCACAACATTCTAGTCTTGTGTCAGTGAGTTTTCCATAAGAAAAGTCAACTTGTGATGCATGTAGTGATAAACAACAGGATAAAAAAATAAAATAAAAATAAAGCAGCAGGTTGCGTGGAATTTAAAATAAGATAGTTGATTCCAGTTTTCTGCCGTCTTTAAGGAAACAAAACCCAGCATGCTCTAGCAGAAACCCACAGTGACAACACAGCTTGCTAACTTCACTTTAATAGCAGGAGACAAATGGGAAACAAGGACGGAGCAATGATAGTGAGAGGAGAGGAGAGGAGATATAGAGGAGAGGAGAGGAGATGAGAGGAGATATAGAGGAGAGGAGAGGAGGAGAGGAGGGGAGAGGAGAGGAAGGGAGATGAGAGGAGATATAGAGGAGAGGAGTGGAGATATAGAGGAGAGGAGATATAGAGGAGAGGAGTGGAGATGTAGAGGAGAGGAGAGGAGGGGAGGAGAGGAGGAGGAGAGGAGGGGAGAGGGGGAGGAGGGGAGGGGAGAGGAGGAGGAGAGGAGATGAGAGGAGATATAGAAGAGAGGAGATGAGAGGAGATATAGAGGAGAGGAGAGGAGAGGGGGGAGGGGAGAGGAGGGGAGAGGAGAGGAGGGGGGGGAGGAGGAGGGGAGGAGAGGAGGAGGGGAGGAGAGGAGGAGATGAGAGGAGATATAAAGGAGAGGAGGCGAGGGGAGAGGAGGAGGGGAGGAGAGGAGAGGAGAGGAGGAGGGGAGGAGAGGAGGGGAGGAGAGGAGAGGAGGGGAGAGGAGGGGAGAGGAGGGGAGAGGAGAGGAGGAGGGGAGGAGAGGAGGAGAGGAGGGGAGAGGAGGAGGGGAGGAGAGGAGGAGGGGAGGAGAGGAGAGGAGGGGAGGAGAGGAGTGGAGAGGAGGAGAGGAGTGGAGAGGAGAGGAGGGGAGAGGAGAGGAGGGGAGAGGAGAGAAGTGAAGAGGAGGAGAGGAGTGGAGAGGAGAGGAGAGGAGGGGAGAGGAAAGGAGAGGAGGGGAGAGGAGAGAAGTGGAGAGGAGAGGAGAGGAGGGGAGAGGAAAGGAGAGGAGAGGAGGGGAGAGGAGAGGAGAGGAGGGGAGAGGAAAGGAGAGGAGAGGAGGGGAGAGGAGAGGAGAGGAGGGGAGAGGAGAGGAGGAGAGGAGTTGAGAGGAGTGAAGAGGAGGAGAGGAGAGGAGTGGAGAGGAGAGGAGGAGAGGAGAGGAGGGGAGAGGAGTGGAGAGGAGAGGAGAGGAGAGGAGAGGAGGGGAGAGGAGTGGAGAGGAGTGGAGAGGAGGGGAGTGGAGAGGAGAGGAGAGGAGAGGAGGAGAGGAGGAGAGGAGTGGAGAGGAGTGGAGAGGAGAGGAGTGGAGAGGAGTGGAGAGGAGAGGAGTGGAGAGGAGTGGAGAGGAGTGGAGAGGAGAGGAGGAGAGGACGAGAGGAGTGGAGAGGAGGAGAGGAGTGGAGAGGAGTGGAGTGGAGAGGAGAGGAGAGGAGTGGAGAGGAGTGGAGAGGAGTGGAGAGGAGAGAAGTGGAGAGGAGAGGAGTGGAGAGGAGAGGAGTGGAGAGGAGAGGAGTGGAGAGGAGTGGAGAGGAGTGGAGAGGAGAGAAGTGGAGAGGAGAGGAGTGGAGAGGAGAGGAGTGCAGAGGAGAGGAGAGGAGGGGAGAGGATTGGAGAGGAGAGGAGAGGAGAGGAGGGGAGAGGAGGGGAGAGGAGGAGAGGAGTGAAGAGGAGGAGAGGAGTGGAGAGGAGAGGAGTGGAGTGGAGAGGAGGGGAGAGGAGTGGAGAGGAGAGGAGGGGAGAGGAGAGGAGGGGAGGAGTGAAGAGGAGGAGAGGAGTGGAGAGGAGAGGAGTGGAGAGGAGAGGAGTGGAGGGGAGAGGAGAGGAGTGAAGAGGAGGAGAGGAGTGGAGAGGAGGAGAGGAGGAGAGGAGGGGAGAGGAGTGGAGAGGAGAGGAGAGGAGGGGAGAGGAGAGGAGAGGAGAGGAGGGGAGAGGAGAGGAGAGGAGGGGAGAGGAGAGGAGGGGAGAGGAGAGGAGTGGAGAGGATTAGGCCCACCTTAGTCCTTTCCAATGCAAAACAAAGGTCAGATATTTGCAATGACCTTTATATTACCCTGTGAAACATGTGGCAGGTTCTGCAAGTGTTTTAAATGGAAAATTAGCAAATCACTGACATATTCATAAACATATGCTGAATTTATTTTTCAAGAAACCATTCTTTGAATTGCAGGGCACTAAAGCTGAGGACGAATGAGAACACAGGCCCACCCTCGTGTAACGAGTGTCACACATTCTCAATTTAAAACCAATCTAGTGGAGCAGTCAGGGAGCAGAACACACACGAACACACACACACATTCTGCAAATGTCAGCCCATGCATCACCCATTAACCAGCTGTGAATACCAGCAATGAACTAGATGAATGGAGTCTGAAGTTGCTGACTTTTAAGGAGAACCCATCTGATCAAGTTTCTTCTACAAAACCTTTATACAAATGTCTTCTTTACCTTTAAAATATTTCAACTTTTTCACTCACTTTTTCAATACTTTGTTTTGTGTAAAATTCCTTTTTTAATCTATTTCTAGAATGACAATGTGTTATAGTAATGCAGACACACATAAACATCCATGATTTTTTCTATGACAGTACTGGAATAATTTACATTTTAAAATATATTAAAATATATAACTATTATTGTTAACTGTAATATTATTGTAAATTATAATATTATATCATCATCACATTGAGAACATTGGCAGAATGACACACTATAGCAATACACTATGAGATACAGAATACAGCAGATTATACACACACACATATACATATACATATATATACAAAATAACTAATTTTACAAAATAAGCAAGGTACTTCAACATTATTTCACATGGCAGGGTGAATGCAAATGTTTATCAGAACCTCCTTCGGCAACACGTGGTTCCTTCCCTGCAAGCATCTCTCAATCAGCCCGCAATTGTCATGCAAGACAATGCCCCCTGTCACACTGCAAAATGGGTAAAGCAGTTCCTTGAAGCTCAGAAAATTGAAATGATGAAATGGCCAGCCCAGAGTCCTGATCTAAACCCGATTGAAAATCATTGGAAAATCTTTGGCTACAAAGTTATGGCTAAGAAAGCCACTACACTTACCGAACTGTGGAAGAGACTGGAAAAAGAGTGGACCAAAATCACACCAGAGCAGTGTGAGAATCTAGTGATGTCCTGTGGCCGCAGGTGGAGCTCAGGTCATTCAAAGCAAGGGCCTCTACACTTCCTACTAAATTTTGACTGCTGTAAGCCTCACATTTTTGTTGTAATGCTTTCTTTTGTGCTGCAATGGTTATTGTTCTCTAATTTTGATCACTGTGTTTTCCACAAAATAAAGGCTTTTGTTGAAGTACCTTGGTTATTTTGTAAAAAAAATATTCTAGTAGAACAATGTATACCCACAGTGAATATTCCTTAAAATTTCAAGCAATGAAGATTAACAATATTTCTGACAATAATCAAGTGTTTCTTAATCGTTCTCTAATTTTGATCTCTATTATATATATATATATATATATATATAACAGTATTTTTAGGCATCATGCACATCGAGAAATATTTTTGAAAGCTTATTAGAATATCATGTAGCAGCATGTGAACGTCAAGCTCTAATGATCAATTGCAATTCATGTCTCTAGTGTGTTTCATGTAAGGAGCACTATTTGAGTAGCACATAAAGTTGCTGACTATGTAGAGTTCCAGATCAGTGACTTATGAGGTTCCATATAGAACGGTCTCTTAGAAGGCAGCTGCTTGTGTAGGCAGTACACAGAGCTTATGACCTCCCGACATGAATCTGCTATTAAAGTCAGCCTGCCTTTGAAAGTGGACAAAACCGGAAACCAATAACTGTATATACCAATAACAGATCAGATAACCACAGTGAGCGTCTCTGTATAAGGCAGATAAAACAAAAGGGCGAACGTACCCATAAATCACCTCTACAAGCAGGCGTAAGAAGCCGTCGTGATTGGTTTAAGAATCTTCACTTGTGTGAGCTCAGTTCACGTGTGGTGAGAAATCCTTCCGTAGATCATTCAAAGATGAGCTAATCAGATACTGAGGACTGATAGGCGACGTCACTTAGGTGATAAAGCATGCGAGCAGATATACGTGCGTAAATCTTCCCTGCTTGCTCTATTGCACAATGTTGAGCAGATATAAAGAAGGGTAGAAGAGAATCTTAATTCCTAGCCACACAACTAGGACAGATGGTATTTGCATCCATGACATTCATGTGATGTTCCCACAGAATAAAGGGACAGTCTTGTCCAGAACTACAAGAACTGCTCTTGTCTATGCTGAAAACTATTAAAAAACTATCACAATGTTGGGACTTCTGGTCAATGTCTGTTAGTTTTGAGGCCATTTCTATGCTAGGATCATGAAAAAAATGTCTAGTTGTCTCATTTTGCATACTAACATATACATTTGTCTAGTAAAAATTTACTTTTCCTTATAAACCACCTTCCTCGTAGCAACAGCAAGTAGCAAATCCTGATTTGATAATGTATCAATGTATTGGATGCATTTGGACTTGTATTTCTTATGAATTGGTTCAGAAGAACATGGCAGAAATTAAATCATTGTGAAAGTGTTTCCACATAGCTTTCATCCATGGCATAAGCTGTCTAGTTAGCTAACTTCATGTTGGTATTGTTAACTAAACTATTGTTAACTGTTTTGACATTTTTACAGCACTAAAATGACTAAAACTGAAAAAATCAAGCTAAATAGAAATGTAAAATAATAAAATTGACAAAAGCACATAAAATGACTAAAACTACTTTAACCACTAAACTGCGCCGAAAACTAACTAAACCACTAGCGTGGTATCAGCTCTTTTGGGATTGAACCTACAACTGTGGTAACCAATCCATATACATAACCATTAAGCCACATCATCCCACAATCCATTCTGTCAACTTACTTACTTTAGAAAGACAACGCGCTAAACATTACATTTAGTCTTTCTCTCTTTTTGGAGAGGCAATTCTCTCTTTTGGATGAGAGGAGCAGCGGGCGCAACAATGGCCATTTGCACTCGGGTGACCTTTGCCCTCCCTTTATTCTGTCTCTCAGTCAGTCTCTGAGGAGGCCCGTCTATGAAATCAGTCCATTTCATTGGGTTCTTGATGCTGGGCAACACTGATACCTTTTCTGATTACACTCTACTTTAGAACAAAGGACTCAATTGAAAAATGAGACGACAGAGAAAGTGTTTTGAAAAAAAAAAAAAGAAAGATGGGTCTCCCCCTGAGATAAGTTGAAAAATGCTGCCCAATTGATTTTACACAGTTGCACTCCAGGAAGCCAAATATGGTGTTACCTTTCAAAGAAACAACTTGAAATGTAAAATTGTTGTGGACAAATTACTGAAACGTTGAAAAAAGGTAAAGTGCATCTACTGCACACACACTACGTCGGTTTGTGAATGGGTGAATGTGAGGCAATATGTAAAGCGCTTTGGTGGCCATTGGGTCAGTGAAAGTGCTATATAAATGCAGTCTATTTACCATTTACTGCAAACAGTGGATCATTTATTAATTGCCTGCAATTACAGCAACCACCATCCCCTAGCTTAGGCACTAGTAACTGATTTGAGGGCGATAGTAAGTAAAACAGACCAGCTGAGTAGCACCCCAAGTTATTTAAATTGTGCTCTGACACAAGAAGAAATGCATTGCATTACCATCTGCTAAGATCACTCTACAAAATTAAGCATGGAATTCGAAGACTGTCCCAACATTGCATAAAGTACATGTTTAATGTATCACGGCCTCAGGAAATGTTTCGAATTGACAGGTTTTATACAAGACAACTGAGAAAAAATACTGGTCAAAGTCAAAAGAGCCTCAAAAAAGTATCAACAACAGTCTGGTCTCCAGATATAACTGGAGAAAAAATACGACTTGAAGCAACACTCATGGCTTATCAATCAACAGCTTATCAATGGGACATCAACTTTATACTTAAGGATAGGGTTTTATTCAAATCAAGTAATAGTGATGGTTACATTAGAAACCGCCATTAAATATTCACAAATCAAGTCCAAAACCATGTATCACTAAAAGACCAGATGACCAAGATAAAACGTTTGACTTTAGTGTCTCCAATCTTCACAAACTTCACACACCACCGTTTATTAAACCGTCAAGGCTTCTGATGATATTTACAATGTTGTTTAATCCGTGGATTTGACATCCACTCTGATCCACATTTCTTGTCGTAGTTAACGGCCTCTCGTCGCGCTCTGAGCTTATCTACTTTGCCCAGCTTGTTCTCCCATAGTCTTGGCACTCGGTCGGCCCGTGTCATGAGAGTCTAACATAAATTGAAGGCGTTCTAAGGCAATAAAGTGAGGCAGCCGTTGTGACACACTGGGAAGTTCCCTGTGGATAACGGCCGGCCGTCACACGAGGCGAGACGGTCTGTAAATAAAAGTTGCCTGTGTCCTGCCAGACTGCGCCAAGCCAATAAAGTTTGAAAGGTCAGGACGGACTCATTCTTGCCACCTAGAGTTATGCCCACTATTAGGCAAAGTGGTGCAATGCTAAATCAGATTTGTACACCGATTGACAGATACACACTGGCAGTGGCAGACTTACAAACAGCCAGACAGACAGACAGACAAACACACACACACACACACACACACACACACACACACACACAAAGGTAAGAGGCAGGAGTGCCAGTGCCCGAAGCAAGTGTTCACTTTACATTAGCGTGACATCTGGTGCTGTGAATCTCTGGCATTTTCTTAAAGGTCTTCCAGCACAGGGGAGGATCTGTTAAGGTTTTTGTGCCTAAAAAAATGCAGTAAAACATCTTGGGCGGATTCCATTGGAAAGTGAGCATCACTATGTTCTACAGGGCAGAAAACTTGAAGTGGGCATCTGAAGGGCATTACTGGATACACTGGACAGCCATACAGCACTCTAACTTTATTTTAAACAGGAAATTAATTTTATAAGCACACAAAGGGATGGTTCACCCAAAAATGAACATTGTGTCATCATTTACTCATCATCCTGTTGTTACAAACCAATAAGACTTTATTTTATCTTCGAAACACAAATGAAGATTTTTGTGAAGAAACCTGAGAGATTTATGCCCCTCCATTCAAAGTCCACACCCTCAAAACTTTAATGTTTCATAAAGATATTGTAAAAGAAATTAACATAAATAGAGTGGTTTTATCCTCTGAATTAATCTTCTGAAGAGATATGAATGCTTTACAAAATAAACAATTAATTTAGGCTTTTACTCACATATAAACATTGATAAACATGTACGTACAGCAAATCAAACATGGTAAACAGAAGCTTAACCATACAGCACTTGCTTGACATGAGAGAACAAACCTCATTGGTTCTTACACGTCAAGCAAGCACATTTGAGCTTTTTCTGGAATGGACAGTGGGGGGACAGATAAACAAAAATGAACAAAAGTCTTTTGGCATTGAGTGATTTGAGGGTGAGTAAATGAAATGAATTTTCATTTTTGGGTGAACTATTCCTTCAAATTGTGTGCAATATACCATGTCTTCATGTTTGGTAAAAACAAACAAATAAACACACGTGAAAATACATCAGCAAGTGAGGATTTCTTAAATTGTAAAAAAAAAAAAAAAAAATCGAAATAAAGTAATATTTAACTGTTTATAATTATACTGCACATTATGTCTTAACTCTTTACGCCCATCTGTGGTGAAAGCTAAATCTGTGGATCAGCACGTGCTCAATGGAGAAGAAATTGATGATCTATGATCTCATACGGAAAATGACAAACCACTTTCTCACAAACTCACACACTCATGATGTGCTTCAAGCCCCACAGGAGCTCTGCAGGGTTCAACAACACAGCGGCACGGACGGCTCCACTTGGGAGTCCATTAAACCACTAATTCACCAGTTATTTTTATGTTTTTGATTCTACCGGGTAGAATCTACCGGGTTTGATTCTATCATTTTGAAAATACATGAGATGATTTTCTGACAGCAAATATCAGCGAATGTTCCGAACTGGGAGGGTTTATTCCCTTCTGCACCACCAGGAATGTCTCGAGAGGTTTGGGAGGTATTGTTTTCCTACTGGGAATCCAGATGCTGATTTAGATTTCTCCTGCAGTTTTCTGCACATCCCATCACTACTCACTTTCTCACCCCACTGCTCCTTTGAAACTTCACATTTTCACACTGTTCTAACTTTAAAAATGTTTTCTACTTCTGTCTAGAGCATATTTCCACTTTTCCCTCCACAAAAAAAAAAAAAAAATTGAGTACTATAAACAAAGTCTTCTGAAGTCATACGATAGGGCAAAATCAATAGGAAGAATCTTTACCTTGGCTGAAGCATTCAGATTCTTCAGGAATATATTTTGTGTTACATGCAAAAATACCAGCATGAGTTCATTTTGGGGTGAACTATATATCGACATGATGCACACAAAAAAACGCACCACGACTGTAGCATTTCTTCCCTCCCTATTTTTGTTTATTAGTTAGGGCACTGTGAGCGGGCCTTTCCGCACATCCAAACCTCTGTCACGGTTGGCTAGCTATAAGGAGAGTTCACTAAAATATGGATTTATTGTGTCTGCTGTACTACAGGAGAATGCTGGGAAAAAGCAATGCAGAGACAAATGGACATGAGTTTTATATTTTTCTATTCTCCATTTCTACATGTATTACAAAAATGGTATTGTGTATTGCATACAGTCTAGAACGAAGCAGCCGTATTCACCTCCAGTATTTATAGATATATTATATATATCCAGGAAACTGCATCACCTTGGAAACCCATATTCAATATTTTCTAATAATATTCGGCACAAATCAACATTTTTAATTGAAACTATGGATACAAATTATATCAGTGACAATATCAGCTTGAGCCAAAATGGCAATTTTTACTATTATTTTATTGGTCAGATTCGGACAATACAGTGTACTCTATTTTTCTATTCCTTTTTCTATAATTAAAATAATGCATTTACACTGGGCTCAAACTTACTTTTCCAAGGTTTGGGGTCAGCAATTTTTTTTTAAAGAAATTAACACTTTTATTCTGCAAGGATGCATTAAATTGATTTAAAAAAAAAGTTACAGTAAAGGCATGTATAATGTTACAATGCTGTTCTTTTGAACTTTCTATTCATCAAAGAATCCTGAAATGGTTCATGGTTTCCACAAAATATTAAGCAGCACAAATGTTTTCAACAATGATGATAGTAAAAAATTATTCTTGAGCGTCAAATCAACATATGATTTCTGAAGGATCATGTGACACTTAAGATTGGAGTAATGCTGAAAATTCAGCTTTGCATCACAGGAATAAATAATTAAAAATATATATATTAAAGCAGCTATTTCAAAGTGTAATATTCTACATTATTGCTGTTTTACAGTATTTCTGATTAAACAAATGCTGTGTAAGTGAGCAAAAGATGAAAACTAATCAAATCTTGCCAAGCCCAAACGTTTGAACAATATTGTAAGTAGCTTGTAGTGCAACTAACTATACGTTTTCAGAAGGGTGGTTTAGTTCGTTTCAAAGCAGTTTCCCAATCCTGATTCGTATGCATGCACAGACATTCTGCAGTCTAAAGCTGTCAGAGAAGTGCTGTGGTTTGAGCTCTGAGCTTTCTCTGTGTTAGAGAGGCTTAACCTCCTGCAGACGCTCTGCAGGCCAGAAAAACAATCACATTCTTCCGCGGAGTCAGAGACGAGACGCTCAGACTGCACGCCACATCTCAGGTATACAAACACTCACAAACAAAAGTACCCACACATCGGCGCCAGGAAGTCTTCATCTATTAAACAGCTGAAGAAAGACAAAAATCTGGGTCCTACAATGCGTCTCATTCTGTCCCATCAATCTCAGGTTTCTAGAGTCAGTCCAGTAGGCCCAGCGTTATCTTTTCAGCAACTCCTGCCTTCGAGGAATCCAGCATGAATGTTTCATCGAGGGAATTAAACAATTCAGATTGATGATTCTACCAGACAAAAGGGCAGAAGGGCTGTAAAACATCCCAAAACTACACATGAAACATTCACCCTCTAGACTTGGCTTTCTCTCTCAGGATGCGTTCGATCCCTTTGCCTTAAATGCACCGCAACAATAAAAACTTTGAACTTTTAGCGTTCCCGAGTGCATAGGGAGCAAAATCACACAATGTTTTATTTTTAATGAAGACAGAGGTTCATGTGAAGGTGAAGCGTCAGGTTAAAATGATGTGACAAGTCACACAATAAAAAAATGGTAGAAGGTCAACAGAAAGTCGATGGCACATCTAACTAAAAGTGTTTCTCTGACTATGAACTTCTACATATACTGTATCTGCTTGGAAGTGTAGGATCCATCAATAAAATATCTACCTTTTCCCATTTGTGCTATATTAGGAAGCCCTACACATCTATGGGAAGCACTGAATCCATAATGCACCTGAGAAGGTTTGATATTACACTGCTGTAATTTTAACTAGAGTGAAAGGTTACTGCAAGTTACTTTACCATATACAGTGGAAAGTTGTAAATGTCTAACATCACATTATATGACATTTTAAAATTTTCTTTGAGTTATCAAGGTTTTTCCAAGTTAAAACTATAAATAACCATACAATTGACAGTGAAAAACTGAAGTCCCTGCATGACACATCCACATGATATAATATATGTATATATATTATCTTTTTGTTATTGATAATGTACATTAGGGTGTTTTGTGTTACATTTTGTGTTTATTGCATTATTGAAGTGTCATGTGTGTTACCCTGATGTGTTTTGACCCTGTGCACCGTCGACATGAGCACTGACCATGTTTTACTTACAATGAACTCTGCTTTCTTTTGTGCCACCTGTATTTTTATGGTGGTTATCAGTACATTTTAAGATGAAAAGCAGATTTTGGTATTTGGTATATTAACATTGTATCACTTTATGGAATATACGCTAAATGGTAAAATATACACGCATCACGCAAAATATATACGCCATCACAGCTGCCAGTTGTTGTTTTTTACTGTAAATGTATTATGTTTTTACAATGTAATGTTTTGAAAATTAATCAGAGCCCCTATTTTATTTCTCTTGATCAACAGTCATTACTGAGATTAATTTTTGTCCAGAGGCTAATTAAAAACTTCTCCTTGATTTCACAAATAGTTATTACTTCATAATATACTAACATATGCTAAGGTTTTTAGCTCATAATGATTCTATTCAGCTCATTTGTAACAAAACATACAAAGGAATATATTTCTTAGCGTTTGCCGCATTAAAAAGTCTAGGGTGAATTCAGTTATTTGAGCATAATACAGTACTTCACTTCATATGCGCCATCTTTGCCGTGTAAGAAGAGACCGTCAAGGGGATTAAAATGCCTGTCAAATTTGAAGAAATGTTGTTTCACAATCATTTGAAGTCACATTAATCAGACTGATCTCTGATCTGGTCATGGTTGCTACTGCCTACGCAGACACAGAACCGCCTGAAAGGCTATACAGCAGCCTTGACACTTTGCTTTTGTAATAAAAGTGCTGATTGATGTTATAGCAAAGAGCTTCTATTGACAAATTTTGTCACTAGAAGCGAAATTCCAGACACGGTCAAAGTGTGAGTAATACACCAGAAACTCAAACTCACTTGAATCAAAGCAATTGTTGGGCGGCAGATAGTGATACTCTCTGTCAAACAATGCCATCTTTAGTTTTTAATGAAGCAAGAATGAAAATTTTAAATGGTTGCAAACAGTTTCTCAAGCTGTAATGACTCATCAAGGGAAGTTCACATCTTGGTAATTTATCAAACAGCCTCCATACCTGTGCTACGAGTAAATATACCGCTGGTTGCAAGAGCTTGGTCTTACTGTTCATAATTTATCATATTATTCTAAAGAAAACGTTTTTTTTTTTAAGTACAGAGGTTTAAAACTCAACAAACATCCAATTTCAGATGTAACAAATAATTATTTTTGTAATATATGTAAAAAAGAAAATGCAATTTATTCCTGTGATGCAAAGCTGAATTTTCAGCATCATTACTCCAGTCTTCAGTGTCACATGATCCTTCAGAAATTATTCTAATATGCTGATTTACTGCTTAGGGATTTTTTTTATTATTATTATCAATGTGGAAAACAGTTGTGCTGCTTAACATTTTTGTGGAAATATTGATACTTTTTTCAGGATTCTTTGATAAATATAAGTTCAAATCAATAAACAGCATTTATCTGAAATATAAATATTTTTTAACATATTTCAATATGTTAAAATATCAATATCTTTACTTTTTTGTCACTTTTGATCAATTTAATATATCCTTACAGAAAGAAAAAAATCTTACTGTCTCCAAACGGTAGAGTATACGTCAGAGGACATGTTTGAGACAAAATTTTTAATCAGCTGGATAATAATATTGCATATGGATTATAAATTGTAATGTCACAAAAATCAACAGTTCATTCAGGCTGACTCAATGACAACATTTTATTAACAGAGCTCTAACATTTCCTAAATATGGTGGTAAAAAAAAAACATGTATATATATATATATATATATATATATATATATATATATATATATATATATATATATATATATATATATTTCTGCATACACACAATTCATTGATGAAAACCAAAGAGAGAGAATTATTGAAACTATACTGAAATTATACTGAGGACCACAATCCTGTCGGCAAAAACTGAATCGTTAATATATTTACCCTCATTTACAAACGTGTTCTGTTTATCTTGTAAGATTTATTCTAGTCATTCATTCTACGTCTTTTAGCTACACCACGGAAACTGCATCACCTTGGAAACCCATATTCAAATATTCCATATGTTTTGCTGCCATAGTAACACCTTTTCACTGTCGTGATCAACAGTTGTACATTGTTGATATTGTGAACATTGCAGAAGTACACTGATCACTTTTACAGTACATAAAACATTTTCTACTGTTCTTAAAATGTAACCTGGCACAGTTAATGTCACTGACTTTCAAAACTCTTCACTCCCAGTCAAATTAAATAAAACTTTCTGCTTTTTCTTCAAGTGACGCTCTAGACACTATGTGAAAAAAAAATACATTTAGTTCATTTTCTGCTAGTCTTTAGTAAGTGGAGAAGGTAAACAATATGCAAAACAGCTCCTTAACTGCAAGAAACAGTGACACAACAGCATGCAACAACCTCTGCCCTACAGTAACATACACTCATTATATGCCGTTAAGCAAATTATTTAGATCCCAGCATCAAATTTGGTGGTTTCCATGGAAACTGCTTTTTTTATAGCCACCCATATGTTGTGCCTCTTTTTTGTTGAAGCATCTTCAAAGTAGGTGCAGATGCATGTTGAAGTCTGGAGAATAGAAGGTGCATTAATTACCAGAGATGAAAGCACTAATGACAGAGAGTCAAACGAAGCTGACAGATACAGACAGACTGTGACTCTCATACTTAAAATAGAGAACATGCATTGCACAATAAACACCCCCAAAGTCAAAGGGAACACTAACAATGCTAAAGTGACTTTACAGATACGGGGCCTGGTATACCTCATAATGGATGAAATGTATTGTGGCTCATGAGACATAAGCTCAGAAATAAGAAATCCACCTAAAACATTACTACACATGTTCTAATAAGTGCACCATGGTTTCTTATGAGGAATCATACTTAAAATAAATCATAAGGTACAGTACTTCAAAACAACCTATTAGTAAGTTATTCTACTTAAACATGGTAGAAAAGCAACAATGCATCACATCATCTTTAAATCTGCAATAATTTGTCTTACTAAATTCATAAAAGAGACAAAATAATAAAACCTAAAATAAAACTGAAAGATTAAGGCACTGGTACCTCATACTGGCTAAAATGTAATGTGGCCCAAGAGTGGCCCCAGAGGCACTCCTAAGAAATAAACAAGCGGTATAAACTGATATTGTTAAATAAAAATAAATAAATAAACAAGCTCATAAGAAATATACCTAAAACATTACTACATATCTTTATAATAACCGAAAGCCATCAGAGGCAGATGGTTGGTGATAACTCAGGTCACTAGGAAGCCAGGAAGTTGATAGTAGTGTGTCTCGCGAACCGAAGCTCTCTAAGCTCTCTTTTCGAATTTAGTGATTCAGGTAGTCAGGAATAGTATTTTAGTCATTAGTTTAATACGATTGTTATGTTTATTTCTTATGCATGTATTGTAATTATTTTGATTACTTTAATTCCTTTTCTGTGTAAAGCATTTTTAATTACCATTGTGTATGAAATGTCCTATATAAATAAACTTGACTTGCCAACTAATAAGTGCACTATGATTTCTTATAGGAAATCCTACTTATAAAAATCCTACTTAATCTTAGGGTACAGTCCCCCTAAACAAATTAAATTTGTGTGTGTGGGCATGTGTGATCCTAATTCATATTTAATAAAAATTCAAATAAACTAAATAAAACTTAAATGTTATACTTTCTCCTAGCCCAGCTTGCAGAGACAATTATAAGTAAATGATATTTTGTATAGTTAAAACAACTGTGAAAAATATGTTTTGATAGCTGTACAAAAATTACACACTTAACCGTTAAAAATAATACAAATATATATTTTTTATTTATATTAAAAATAAAGGGAACGCTGATCAATCAAGGTTTTTTAGTTTAGTGCAGAAGTCATAAAGCAAGAAAATCCCCACTGGCTCTACACAAAGTTCCTGCCATGAACATTGATCTCAGAGCAAGACCCTGACTAGAACACATTCAGAATGCTGCCACATTTATCTTCCACCCTCCTCGCAGTATAAGAGAGACTGAATAGAGAAAGAAAAAAACCCCAGAAAGGCCAAATTAATGGAAAATACATGGGGACCTTCCCATGGGCTGCATCTCTCTCACGACAACTCAGACACACTGAAAACAGATGCTAATTATAGAGGATCATTAAGCCACTGTGGGAGGGCATGGTGATATGCTATTAATTATGGCCAAATCTCATCAACTGGGGGATAGAAGAACCCATGAAGATGTTAAGCTATACTAAAAAGGTTACTGAACTTAACCCTGAATATTTCCCACTGTACTGTTTTATATTTACAAAGAGAGGCAATTTAGGATTCTTGGCTATAGCGGGATTCAGTCAACATCTGTTTCTTTCGCAATAACTTTCAGAACAATTTCACTTTCATTTACCTATTTTTTTAATTCAATATGTTGGCTTTTTGACACTTTTAAGAATAGAGACACACCAGAAAATGATTGAGGCTAGATTCAAGCCTGCATCTCCTACATGAGCACCATGGCTCAAAGTGTCCCTGGATTACATGCACCAGCCACTATGTAAAATTAAGTTTTGCCTTCATATGCTTTTAAGTGAAGGCATTTAGAGAAACAGAAACAGAAAGAGAAGGATAAAAAGGGGAAATGGTATCCACAAATCACCCAGTCCAGATTCCACTGCAATGCATTATCATCTGCGTCTTTTTTAAAGGAACTACTGGAACTTTTATAACAGTCTATCAGAGCACAACATTTTTAAACTGAGGTAAAAATGATTTGGTCAAGTTTGTCTTGCACACTAAATCATCCTATGCAAGCTGCTGAGTGTTTAATGTCAACCCAAACAGACAGTTCCATGTTGAATCTCTGTTGGGAAAGTGAGTCAAATAGGAAGAACACACACAGGAATGAATTAGTGTCACTCTGAAGAGCTTCTTTCCTCTCTTCTCTTTCCAGAAAAGATAAAGGTTACACCCTGCCAGTGGGACTCTACACAGGTGGAGCTGTTTCATGTCAAAGCCTATTGAGAAATCATGCTGTCACTGAATTAAAAGTAGACCTGAAAATAACTAAAGTCTGTCAAACTGTTTTCTCCTTTAGGAGAAAACTGTTTTAATCATTTAGCAGACAGGTTTATCCAAAGCGGCGTACAAATGAGGAGAACAATAGAAGCAACCAAACCAACAGACTGTGACTAATCCCAGTTAGTCTAGCACAGTACACATAACAAGGTTTTTTGTGTGTTTTTTTGTCTTTTAATAAATAACAAATAAATAGATTTACAAAATAGAATAGTAAGTATTAGTATAAAAGGGTCAAGTGTTGACGAAAAATATGCGTCTTTAGCCGTTTCTTGAAAATGGCTAAAGACTCAGAAGCTCGGGTTGAGTTAGGCAGGTCAATTCTTTGAATTCAAAGTCACCACAGGCACAGGGTTTCAGTGCTTCAGGAATATAACATGACAGAAATAAATAAATAAAGTCAAAGCAACTCAAAATTCAATCAACATTTTGCTGTATATTGTTGTTTTAAATGCTGCTATCCATCAACAAATGCCACATTTTTAAAAGTGCTGTGCTGATGCTTAAACATATCACACATCTTTTTCTATCAATATTGAATTAAAACAGGATGTAAACTGTGATATTTAAGAAATTCCAGACCTGGTAGTTCATAATGTTTTAAAAGTAATATGGCCCAATAGTGAGCCCAGAGGCACTCCAAGAAATAAACAAGCTAAAACATATGAAATCCTACCAAACCTTCAACTATGCTGATACTGTTTACCACAATTATTGTATATTTATTTTCAAAATATTTTCTCATGATACTGCATTAAAATTTCAGGTCCTTACATTACTATTTGTATTGTTTTATTACAGTTTGTGTTCACTCATATTATTTCCAGCTTATCTAAAGACGACGCAGCACAACAAACAATCTATAATACTAATCACATAATGCAATGCATGTTCTCAACAGACTTTTCACATGCGCATTAAGAATTGATTCTATAGTTATGTGCGTTTGAATATGTGCGCAGGTTTGTAATTCCCTACAAACTATGCCTAAACAAACTACTTGTCTTGCCTATACATTTTGATACAGAATTTTATTTGATCACTAATAGCTATTTTTGCAGAGTACAACATTTTCCCAAATATCCTCATGAATCCATTGAGAGCACATTGTTCCCTTCTTTTTTTACGAATAGGTTAGACCAGACCCGTACAGCAGGTCATCCATAAATTCGCTCAAAAGTCAGAGCCCCACATTGTTCATCCTCAGAGATTCGGGATGATTTCCATTTACCAGAACTGACAGGAGGCAACCGGTGGGACTAAATGAATGTGGTTGCAATGGTGGAACTGAGAACACATGTCGAGGTAGTTTGGCAGTTGCATGTATGGAGATGGGAGTGCAGAATTCCTTGAGGGAATCTAGTGAAAAGCTTGGTAAGCCTATGAATCCGTATTCCATCCTGCCCTTTTACAGACCAGTCATGTATTGTACTGCAAGTCTGTGGGCCCCCACAAACCAAGAGATGAAGCAGTATCAACATTAAAAAAATACTCTAGATAAACAAATCCCACCAGAATATAATTGGTTCAAAATGTAATAAGGGCCCCACATAAAACCGTATCCAGCATGGGCAGTGACAGTGAAAAATACACGGCACTTCACTTTAGTATGAAGAGCAAATTAGTATGGAGATAAATATTCTATGACAAAATGGAATGTTTTCAAAAGTGACTAATATATTCCCGCTGAAGATGAATGACTTCGAAGAGTCTGATTCATAGTAAAACCGTAATAAGACATGAGAGAGTTCTGCACGAATTCAGAGGTTTATGAGAAACCACAGAGCAGTGGGCTCAAGTGCTCAATCAAGAGCTCAGCCAGTCAACCTTCAACACACGGCAAATTATGGAAATATCATTCATTTATTCCGATCTAATTGAGTCTCATTTTTGAATTACCACTCCTCCTCACTCAACGTGTTAAAAGCAATAGAGTGAAATGGAGAGAGGAGTTGTACGCTGATCGGCTTGGTCCCCTTGGGTAATTGTTGCACTAAGGTCTTCTGTACACTCGGTAACTCTGAAAAGTGACTTCTCTTGCAACTGATGTGACTGAATGACCAATAACGATCCAAAATCTTATTGGATATGTTAATTATATGCAAGTTTAACTAGGCAGTAGTATGCTAATGAAAGACTTGTAGTGGCAAATGAGGATACTGTACTTCAGAATGCCTATGTGTAACTGGATATTATATAACCATAAATATTGGTGTCATAAATGGCTCAGAAGAGCTCTGTAGTTTCTGTATTATGTGATTAACAGACCAACATTTAAGCCGTAATTCACTGATAAACTTGTCTGCATTCACATACATTTAAATATGGCATGTCGGGTTTGATGTCAATGATGAACACCATTGGTTGTCGCATGTAACCAAACATGATGCGACGAGAGAAGTTCAATAAAAAGACTGAATCTAACATTTTGCAGAAGAACAAATGAGACCTGAGAGATGCAAATTCAAAATGATATAATACAATTTCTGGGTATCATATATCAATTATGAATTAAAGTACATGATCCAGCAAAAGAAAAATGCTCTGTCTTTTCATAATATTGTAATTAAATTCATTCTATATAATTCTAGAAAAATTATTTTAACCAAACACTGTAGCAAAACAGATAAAATAGAGTATATTTAATATATATATTTGTGATATATATATATTAATTATAGTGATAATTATGAAAATTACTCAATGAAGAGGTTTGAATTATTGTAACAATCTTACCAACTCTAATACAATATATCATAATACCTAATACCATACGCCAACCCCCCCCCCCCCCCCCCCCCCATTATTATTATTATTTTTTATTATTATTTACCATTTACTCAACATTTACGTGTCTATTGAAATTTTATAATTTTATGAAAATCACATTGTTGTTTTTTTCCATAGAATGAAAGTCAATGGAAGTAAAAGATGACAAGATTCTCATTTTTCACAATATTGTAATCATATATGGTCACACTTTTGATTAGGGTCCAATTCCCACTATTAACTACGACTTTTGCCTCAATAAACTCCTAATTACTGCTTATTAGAGCCCGACCGATATATCGGCGGGCCGATATTATCGGACAATATTAGGCATTTTCCTAACTATCGGTATCGGCATTTATAATGGCCAATAAATGAATATTTTAAAAAAAATGCAGGTGCGGTGATTCATGAAAGAGTGGCGATGCCAATAAAGCACATAAAAGCTGTCACAAAGAACTGGCAAAAGTAATGATTGTGAATACATCAAATATAGCAAGGAGACATTTTAATTGTTTATTAATAAACAAGTGTTTTCAGTCAGTGTCGCTGCAAAGTTGACAACGCTGACTCGCGATCTTCAGTGAACACGCTAGAGAGAAATGCACATTTCATACGGATTACAGCAGAGAGCAGTCTGTCTTTCGTTTTGAATTGTTCTGTTTAAAAGTAGACATTTCAATATAGATATATTTCTCAGGTCTATACGCTGAGTTTCGGTTCATTTATGAGACGAGTTGCAGTTCACGCGCCGGCGCCTCCGTGTCGAGATTATCTATTGTCCGCTATATTTACTTCTTATTAATTAAATCCAGGCAATTGGTTGATGAAACATTGATTAAAATTAAGATACAATTAATACAAAACGAAATTCACTTTAATGACAGGCTTTGTGCTTTCTGTTTGAGGTCTCTGTGAAAGTTTTAAAGCACTTTAGTGCCGCTTTCAGAGCTTGTCACATCTGTGACATTGTTTTTTCCTCATAAATGCGAACACGAAAAATAAAATAAAATAAAAATTGTATGTTCTGTTGAGAGCCAACCCTTCTTCATCCGGATGGTAGTAGCCTATTACTTTTGATTTGCGCAGTGTAATTCACAGAATTGATTTCTCTGCTGCAGCCTCTGTCACGTATTGTGTGAGCTTGTGATGACGAAAGCGAGCAGCTGAGAAGTCATGATTATATTGTCTGCTATATTTACTTCTTATTTATTAAATCCAGGCAATTGGTTGATGAAACATTGATTAAAATGTGTTGCGCGAGCGACAAATCTCCGACAGTAAACTGATGCCCCATTCTGCTTTGTAACGGGCGCTTTTTCACGTCTGTAAACAGCTGTAGCGACGTGAGCAATAACGTCCAGGGTAGACAGTGTTGAAGCTCATCCTGCCTATAACGCTACATTACACAAGCAATCATTTACATAATTATAACACTATGTTTCACGTTTAGTAGTACATTTAGCTTACTACTTCTTTAAAAATAGTATAAAAGTACTGTACATATGTAATTAAAAACGTTTTCATTATGATATTATTAATTTTACTTTAGTAAAAAGATCTGAGTTCTTCCTCCACTAGTAGAGATTAGTAGCCTGGCTAACGCCAGACCCAATTCTCGTTGAGACTGGGAAACACATGTACATTTTCTCGTATTTGAGGCGTGGTTTACGATTGCCCGGCGCCGTTTATTGGATGCTAAGAATGTCTGTCAAATGCGCCTGTACGTAGCTCATAGGCAATCGTTTCAATTATACCAGATGACGTATGTAGAGCGACAGAAATTAGACAAGGAAGAAGACGATGGGTAAGATATTTTTGTGTAAACAATGACGTTCAGCGACTACTGCCGTTTGTGCAAGATAAACATGCGGTAGCTTCGCGTCTGCTGCCATGTTAAATCCATAGAAATAAACAAACTGCTTCGGTGTGTCGCATAGATGTCGTCATCGTCTTGCTGCTCCCTCCCCGTTCTGTGATTGGTTCCCTAAATGAGGCGAAAATCTGGCCCATGGTATCCATACTGCCTTTCAGCGTGAATAAAATCGCGCTGCGGGAAGGCAGCATGGGGAAACCCAGACTACGAGATTAGAGGAATTAAGACTAAAAATAGAAGGTAATAAGGTTTTGTCAGTGACACTTTTGATATATTTATTGATACAAGTTATGTTTTATATAACGTGACTAAATTAAAAGACAAAGTCGTTAGTGAAGATTATGCAACAGTATTTATAATATAATATAACATGCAACTAGTTTGGTTACAGCTCAAATGTATCATTCTCATTCTATCATTCACCCTGTCTCCATTACATATCGCTGGATTACTTACATATTATCATATGTGTACTTTTATTGCCAATCCAGGTATATTGTGACACAACTAGACTGAATCAAATTTTACTTTTACACATTTTATGTGAAATATTGAGGACTATAGAAGAATGAACCTGAAAAGATATTTTGTAGGGGCTTGTGACTGACAGCGTCTCTGCAGTGCCCTTTCATGCTTTATTTACTGAACCCATCAATCATGTCTTATTTTTCGATGATACAGAGACACAGAGTGACTGGTTCTCACTCTTGCTGGAGGATAACCAAAGCTTGTGTGACACTGGCTTTGCTCAACAGCAAAAACGTAACATTGGAACCACTGTATGAAGGGACCCATAGCTGTCGGACATTTATGCTGAATTCAAAACAACATCCTACAAATAACAAAAACAAGCAGATTTCATAGATGGTGGAAATGAGTAGATCCTGTATGTACATTTTCGACACGTCAAGCTCTTTGAATTACATTTCATTCTTTCTTTAGCTTTTTTTATTAGAAAAAAAAAATACAATTGAGCTTGAATACAATTGAATGCAATTTAAGATTGGATTACTTTTCTAGTTGTACATTATCATTCAAAAGTTTGCTCAGAATTGAAACAGATTTCATAACATTTAATAATCTATATATTATATTTATTAGCTTAATTTGCATATATATATATATATCCATTGAATCGGTGGTTGGATATTTCTGATGAATTTTGGCTGTTGTTATAATACGTGTAAAAGTTTCCAAATATGTTTTGTTAACTGGTAATGTGTTATTGACATAATTCCTGTAGATAGAGATGCGTGTAAAATGTTCATTCAATTTTTTGCAGTTGTGGATTTTTTTCCCCAGACACAGTTTATAATATAAGACAAGGTGTGCACACATGACTGAATGACCTAATGCAACATCACAGAGGGCAAACATTAAGACAGACAGTGCCGTAAGGAGAGTGAGGTATGGGATTGTGATGAGAGAACTAATGACACCAGAGCTTAAAAATTAATGCAAACTCACACACATGTGCACATACACACACAAGCAGGATGGATGGGCTACAGTTAATGCAAAGTCACAGCACATTTGCCAACGCCTTGGTGGACTCAAGTTAATCACAAGGGCATTGATTATCATTATAAAATAATATAGTACATTGCAAACCTTTTATTGCAGACAACACTGAATACAACCTTTGACCAGTATTATAACTTTAGGTTTAAATGTTGGAAGTGTAATATCATAATATATAAATAATACTATAGTATATACATTAAAAATACACATTAAAAATAGATTTTAAGGACATTTTCCTACTGAAACTTTCAAATTTAAATTTAACCCATGTAAATTATGATATTCAAAAGAGAGAGAGTCAAATGTAGAATGAGTCAAAGAAGGTCAAACTCTTTTAGAAAAAGAAGTGATGAAAAATATGCAAGCTAATGCAAATCAGTTACTGAAGTGAGAAGATGGAAGATAGTATAATCTCATTCGAGATAACCAGCAGACCCAGCAAATCAGGGGTGAGGTGTGGGTTTCAATTTTAACCTGAGTCCACCAATGTCATGCTTCCAACAACAACACAAAACCTTTCTCGAGGCCGTCATCTTGAAGCACCGGAGCAGAAATCAGAAATCTACCCCTTCTGAAGAGGAAAAGCATGCAAGAAAGAAAGAAAATGACAGTAAAAGATAAGGGAAAGCAGACATAGCATGCAAAAACAAGACATGGTGTCTAGGTTAATGAGAATAACCCCAAAAAGATGAAAAATTAAGGACGACATTGTAAAAGTGAGTAAAAAGATGTCTAGTATATGACCAGAGGAAGAACATTAAAGGAAGCAGTCACTGACATGAGGACACTCTATTTGTTTCAAACACGTCAAACCTATTGTTCGCACAATCATTGGTTCCATACCCTGTAAGTACAAATATGGCTTTTCTTATCAAAGGTCTATTCATCTTACAAGCAGCAAAATTGAGAATGTGACAGGATCTCAATGCTGTGGTGACAAATGGTGGTACTCATTTGAAGCACTAGCAGTAAGAAAAGACTGCTAGCCATTACAGATTTGAAAATCGTGCTTTTCCCAATAATTGTTGAATCACGGAAGCTACATCAGATATTTTGCCAAGATATTTATTATTTATTATGTGTATACATGTATCAGACAGAGAAACAGGCATAAGAATAAGGCCACATGAGAGGTAGTCTTCATTACAGATTTCTCTGTTCCCCATTTCTCCTTCCTCTCACCCCATCATGCCTTTATGTTTCTCTGAGTCAGTACAGTAAGGATTGAGCTTATATACACCACTCTGGGACTTGTAACTTCCTTGTAAGGTAGCAAAACATGTTGCTTATGTTTAAAATGGAATGTATACCTCATGTTTACACATGGTACAATCCACTTTCCACATTAAGAAACTATCCCTCGGTGTATACATTAGTGGTACATTTACATCAGTTGAAACATTCCTTTCATTGTAAAGAACATGCCAACTGTACACATTTGAAGTATCATCATCATTGGAACATCTCTGCTCAGTGAACATTGCATTGCACACATACCTCTAAGTAAAATATATAACTCATCATATAGCCCTATCTCTCATCAGCACACATGTACAGCCATACTCTGACTTCACAAAATACATTATGAAATGATTATGAAAATTAATAAAGAAAAATAGTACTAAAGAATAACATTAAACAGTAAAATTTGAGTCTTCAGCCATTTAAAGAACAGAATCTTTACAACACACTTATGTCTAAAAGGCCTTCTGTTTCTGCAATACTGGACCAAAGTATTATATAATTACATCCAGTGGCGCAAAAAGTATTTGAACACTTTTGGAACACTTTATTTTCAGTTATTTTATAAAAACTCAGTTCCCCTCCAGATCAGACAGGTGTTCTGGCAAAATAACTACTGGTAAAGTTCATTATATTAAAAAACAATTAAACATTTATATTGAAAAGTGTGTGTGCAAAATGTTTCTTAAAAATAAATAGCACTATATTTATACAGATACCAAATACATTTTGAACAGTAAAAAAAAACTGAACAAAAGAAACAGTTAAAGACATTTAAAATGTTACAAAAGATTTATATTTCAAGTAAATAATAATTTAGAACTTTCTATTTATCAAACAATCCTGAAAATATAGTTTAAACTGTGATTTTACGAATATTTTCTTGAGCACCAAATCAGCATATTATACTGCTTTCTGAAGGATCATGTGACACTTTCAAGGGTAGCGTAAAAATTCATCTTTTTCATCTTTCATCTTTCACAGAAATAAATTCCATTTTAAAATATATAATAATAAAAAACAGTTGTTTTAAATTGTAATAAAATTTCACAATATTTACTGTATTTTGGTAAAATAAACGCAGCATTGGAACATCTTTCAAAAACAAAAAATTATTTCAATGGTAGTGTATATATATCTTTTTTTTATATATAAACATTTGATCAGTGTTTCGAAACAAAGTTTTAGTTACCACAAAAGTTAAACAACATGCTAGTAACATTAAACATATAAACAGACATCTACACTAAACCTTCACGTGAGGAAGTAACTGTGTTTGCTGCTTTAGAGCTTTCTGTTAGGATTGTTGAAAACGCATATTTTTCAAAATATCTATTTTTGTGTTCCACAGAAGAAAGTCATGAAAAGAGGAACATAAGCATAAATGAGAGAATTAGCATTTTTGGCAGAACTATCTCTTTAACACAAAACAAATGTCAGAACTAACAGTTTCATTCCAGGCAGTGTTCAGAGTTAAAGAAAGCAGTGTGACCTGATGCCCGTGCGGCCTGTGAATGCAATGCAGAGAAAACGCTGTTAATCCTCAGCATCTTTAATCGCTGTTACGCTTTACAAGTTTAGCGGGCGGCAACGGCTTCAGCGCCACGCACCAATAATTTAATACTGGGCCGCAAAGCTGGGGGAGAACATGCATTTCGGAAGAGTGAATAAAAAAAAGAGTGTCCTGTTATTTGTCAGGAAGAACCTCATCTCCACCAAACTCTAATATAGTCAAGGGGAATATTAGTGTGCCCAGATTTTCAGCGTGTCACCAGTTTGATCATGGTGAATGTGACTCCAGGGGAATCAAGTGAATGAAGGAGCTTTAAACACAGTTAGGTTGGGCTCTAATGATCCCGTACTCAACATCTTCAAGGAGTAACAGCCTAATTTTGTCTCTTGTGGCAATGAAGATTAATTTAATTGGGACACCAGGAAGCCAGACGGACTCTCAATACTGAAATAATAAGTGTTTTATCTTGGCATTTTGTCTGTTTAAAGGCATAGTTCACCCAAAAAAAAAAGAAAATTCCCTCATTATTTACTCATATATAACCCTCATTCAAATCCTATAAGACCTTCTTTTTCCTTCAAAACACAAAATATATTTTTGGTTCCCACATGATTTATTAAGGTTTGTTCTTACAAAAAATTTTTGGGCCATTCAATGAACGTTGTGTTGTGCAGAAGAAACTAAGTCATAAAGGGTTGAACAGCCTTCGTTATTTTTAACTTTAAAAAGTTATTATTCCATTTTTAAATTTTCCTTGCATTAAATAATTTAATCTTCGTGGCAACAATAGAGTTTGGTCCAAATTACAATTCCTCCTTTTTAAAAAAAAAAAAACCATTAATTTTGAGATAAAAAAATAAGTTGTAATGTCCACCATCTAACTGTCCAAACACTGTCTCTCTACACATCCAAGTGGTTATGATGCAATTGCATTTTTTGAGATGGCAGGGCTACAAGTTCTGCATAATCTCCAGAGAACCTCTGCACAGACATAATTCAACTGTATTCCTTCCTCTGTACCTCAATCAAACTGTCTTTTGCTTTGTGTCATGTAAACCATTTTCATCTCCATCTTTTTGCATATAATGTTTCCTGTGTATCCGTTTCTGTAAGAAATTCGCAAGTTTTCACATACACAGATTATACACCCTCACACTGACTAGTTGAATATAATATTGTAACATGGTGACAAGAGAAACATCCACCATTAATCATGCTGAATATATTGAGAAATTAGTCCATACATTCATAGTCAAACCATATATTTTGAAAAGCTAATACTACTAATACTACTACTAAAAATAATAAAATATATTTAAAAATTCTAGGTGTGTGTAATCCTATGCAATAGTCTCATTTTAGTCTCTGGACTCAGATATAGCATTCATTCCCAATGTGTTTCTTTTCAATGCTGCACACAGTAAACAAGTTCATGAATAATTCAGCAGCTCAGAATAATATCTGTATATGAGGGTCAAGCGCTGGATCAGTCCGAGGGTGTAAGATTGCAACTTGTAACAGACACACAAATGCACATCTCAGTAATTTCATGCCTAACAGTTAATCATAAAGCAGAGTATGAAATTCCTCCTCAAAGTTATAGAAAATTACAGGGATGGCACTGGATACATTACAAAGCTGAAGATAACACTCGGGTATTGTCGTCCAATCCCAGTATGGTTCCTGTAGATCAACTGGAAGAGAATGCCATGAGCAATGCTACAAACATAAGTGGGTTCCCTTCAAATAAAAAAAAAAAGTGTTTCCCTTCAAATAAATGTGTTAATGTTCAAAGCTGGGTTCAAACAGCTGGGTTCAAGTGTCACCAGAATAAACTGACAGAAAGTAGAGCAGAAATTCATTACAAACCCATTGAACTCAGTTGGATTTTCACCATCCAGTGGTTCATGGTTCAACATATTTTTAAGTATTCAAAGTATATTGCTTGTTGACTTATTGACAAACAAAAGGCTAAATGCTATCCTCACTGACAAAAATCAGCTAGTCCCAAAGCTATAAGAACACATATGGAGTGACAAGGCTGGCAATAATATATCTTATTCATTGGGTTTCTACTGCGCTAAATACACTAGTCTTTGAAGCAACCGTTCAATAATGTGCCAAGCATAGACTTGTGCTCTGAAAGCTTCTGGGTATCTAAAAAGACATCAAGCATGGGAAGCATTAATATATGGTCATACATTTTGCAATGCAACATAGGACGGAGGTAAATAAAAGGGTTGCCTTGAATGCAACAGTTGTCAGTCGGTTAGCGGATCTTCTTTACCGTGAACTGCCAGCTCTTCTGAATATGCAAATAATAAACAGTATTATGGAAAAAACCCTCTTGTAATAATTGGTGGCTTCAAGATTTGATGGATTGTTTATCTGTGAATGCTTATTTTTCAGGGACAAGGGAAATTGTAGACGCCAGTGGTGTGACTTTAGCTGCTACTGTTGAAGATTATTTGAAAGCAGGTGATGGAAAATTCTATTCAACAATAGGTCAGATCAAGAGGGTATTGAAAGGTGTTTAGGACCAAACTAGTTACGATTTTAGAAGTCAAAATGAGTACATATACAATGCCTTCTTTTTTTAAGCATGTCAGGCTTGTATGCCTCATGCTTAGAGAAGCTTGACAGCTATGCTTTGCCAATTTTTAACATTTCAAAAAACCAAACAATTTTGGCTTGGCATCTCTGAATGATGTTGCAGAACAATACTTTTTTTTGTGTGTGTGTAACATTTCAAGTAAGAGCATAGCATGCTGGGTAAACAGTATTGCAAGAATATCTTTGTGTGAGGGAAAATTTGAAATAAGTTATTGACTGGGAGAGATTGGAGTCTCAGTCTTGCTTGCTTGGACTGAGACTTGTGAACATGTTTTAGGGCTGTCAAGATATCAGAATTTCACTACATGGCCAAGAGAACTCAACATATTATCTTGATATTGTTAAAAGAAAATCAAATTTATTGATATAAATTTATTCTTTTATTTTGTTTATTTTTGTCTTTTTTGGCCAACGAATCACACTCAAAATACAGGTGTAGAGAGGCAGAGAGAGAGAGAGTTTGTAACCACAACTGCATACATACATACTGCATACAAAAAATAAGACTCCCAGTCTAACACGGCCTCTTTTAATTTTTTATCCAAAAAACTCCCAGCTAACCTCTTTTGGTGTGGTTAGAGCGTCTTGCTTTAGCTTGGCACTGTGCACGGTAGTAGTACATAGACACTGTGTGGTTGTTTTATGATGGTTAGCAATCAGCG
Organism: Meda fulgida; assembly: GCA_030578275.1. Lineage (NCBI taxonomy): Eukaryota > Metazoa > Chordata > Actinopteri > Cypriniformes > Leuciscidae > Meda > Meda fulgida. The sequence continues at coordinate 13,930,953 of CM060619.1, forward strand.
TTTAAGGTGCAATACTGCCACTTACTATGTCAACCAGATGGTAACTAACACTGGATTATTTACAATGTTATACATCAGTATTTCTTTCTTTCCTTTTTAAAAAAAAAAAAACTTTCACATTATACATTTTTCAGCATGGTAATAGTCAATACCGATATATAATCCGATACCTCTAGTCTGTTTACTGATAAACTTCCCCAAAGTCATACAGTAGCTTTCAAATCTCATTTGCTCATGCACATCAAGACAAGTTGCACCAGGTTTAATATCAATAGTTCTTATGTCTCTCATAACCAACTGCGATGTGTCAAATATGCTGCTAAACATCTCCTTTAGCATTACACAAAAGAAAGTTAGTCATACATGTTTCGAACAACATGAAAGTGAGTAAATGATGACAGGTTTGAATTCTGGGAGAACAGTCCATTTAAAATGATCAAGAGTTTCAAGTTTTTGTTCCTGAAGAACTAGCATTAATGAGTAGAATAGAATGAATATTACTTAGTGAGCAACCAAGAGCTTAGCAAGTCTGTGACTAATTTGCCCCCCGTGCTTCTCTGACAAACCCAAACATTCAGACAGCAGGTCTTCCGTTAATGTTCATCAGCGCAGTCACAACTGATCCCAGAAACCACACGGATAACTGCGCTACTTTTAATAAACATGAGCGCAACCTACAGACATTTGATTGCTTTCAGGAACCATCACTGAAAGCCTCACAGCTGCGGTTTGTACTTAATGTAAGTGCGACTTGCTTTCCTCACGTCCCCTTGATCACAGCACAAAAGCCCCTTGCATTAAAAAGCAGCACCTGAGTCACCCTCTACTCTTCTATGAGTCATTTAAAAGTGACAAAAGACTCTTGAGTGCTTGGATGGAGGGGTCCTCTCTTTCCAAGCGCTAACAATGTGTGCATTTTCAGAGGGGCGAAAAACACTTAAGCTTCATGCACACTCTTCTCATAGGGCCGCTGAGGGTCAGCTCTCTATATTCAACCCAACCCTGCTGGAAGGAGATAATAATCAGACCTCCGTTCAGCATCCGGCGTCCTCTTGGGACGTTCTGTCCTTACCAACAATCCATCTTTCCTCTCAATCGAGTTCAGGTGCTATTTTTCCATCGCTATAGCTGGTGCAGGAAGTATGGACACTGTCAAACTAGTCCATTACTGAAGGTGGCGGGTGGCAGAGTGAGAGACACCGCAGTGGGACTGTGATAGAGCAGTTCACCTTGATGGCGGACTACTTTTTTTTATAAGGTTGTTCTATTATCCGATTAATGCTGTTGGGGTGTTCAATAGCAATTGCTCAGAAATGCACAGAAATCCACAGCAGAGGTAACTGACTACTTCCAGGTTTTCCCCCGACACAAAACATTGAGAAATCTGACAGGTCTGGATTGTTGTATTTCGGAAGCTCTGAAAAATGAAATATAATCTAGTGGAGTTTTGCCTGCAATTTGCTGATGTTAGTCGTCCCCTGTGCCCTGTTATGCAGCTTTTTAGCGGATGCTAGTCCTCTCCACTCCACATGTATTTTCATCAGTGACCTAGAGAGCTTATCTAATAATTTCAGCAACAAACCACAGATAACAGCCAGCTGAATCCATCAATTCTGCAGTAAAAAATCGCCAACATGACCCTGTGCAGTTTCCATAGCTTTTCCTTCGATGCATCAAAAGTCAGTTAAAGCGCAGTGCTTTTACTAACCAAATGTGACGCAATGCCACGACATACGATATAAGGGGTACATTTTCTCTGTTAATCAGAGTTTTGTCCTAACAACACAAAGTTTGACATTGATAATCTCAGGAAATGTGTATGTGCTTCATTTAATGTTATAAGCATCTAATGTGAGTTTGAATTACGGGTGCTCTAATCGATCGAGCTCCGATCGTTCTCAGCCATTATATAGCTTTATATAGTTTGATCGGTGGTCTCTATTAAGCCCGATGAGAAGAGCCATTCAGATGACGCAAAACTCGCCAGACAATTTTTCTAAAATTGCTTCCCTACATTTACAGTTTGTTATGTTCTAACAGGCATTTAAAAAGGACAAAATATATGTGCACCGTTTTTGTAGAGACTGCAACAAAAGCAACCCAACATCAATGAACGATTTCAGCAGTTTTAGTGTATTTCTTTGCTTCACAGCAGTGCGCTTTTTTTGCTCCCTCAAAGCCCAAACTTAAAAGTCCAAATCAGCTAGATCAGGGATTGTCGTAAAATATAGTCTACTGTTGCTAAAGTGGCTTTCTGTGCACGTACTCAGAGAGCAAAGTGAACTTTGAGCTTTGGGTTCACACCTAAATGGTAAGAGAACATAAACAGTTGGGAAATAATTTGCATGTGTAACAGTGTATTGGATCTGCACAATCGGTCTTAAAGTGACAGCTTTATAGGATTTATCTATATTTAATTTATACAGGGAAGACTATGCAGTGTTGTTTTTCATTTGATTACTTTCCTTTGATACTGTTCCTTTTTTTTATTATGAATTAATTCATTTATTTCACTGGAATACTATATTTGTTCAGCTCTAATATGTTCCTAATCCCCTCTAAGAGAAAGAATGGAATATGTTGCACATGCTGCTTGCCAATAAATAAAGAGTTGTCAATTCATGATACTTTCTCATCTCTTAATATTTTAATATTAAAATACATTGTTGTTGACATTAGTTTGCCCACTATTTATTTCAGTGATCGGTATCATTGATAGGTATTGGCCAATACTGCTTATAGTGATCGGTAATGAGTGATCAGCCACAAAAATCCTGATCGGAGCACCCTTAGTTTGAATATCATTTTGTGTTTTTGTCTTCTGTCTAACAAATCGAAGTCATGTGGTATAAACATGCAGGGAAAAAAATATTATAAAATATATTATAAATATTATAGAGAGGACCTCTGAAGATCCTTATGACTGTGTGTCAAGGTCAATAACAGAAACAATGCATGGTAATGTGCACCAGCCAAGCTACTACCATTGAGATGAGCGGGAATGCTAACGGATAGCTCCAGCTATTATAGATCTCCTTCTGAACACCAGCGTCCCGTCCCACACTGGGAAACAGAATTCCAAGCAACATTTACAAGTAGTGTTTTCAGAGAGGACAGCTGAAATTCACACAGAGCTGGGCAGACATGGTCAAATAAATGTCATCCAGGTCAGCCTGAGCTAATTCGGATTTTTAAATTGTCTGATCGAGGTCAGTCTGGCTGTAGTCATCCATATTGGGCAGGGGCAATATAAGCGGGAGCTCAGCACGAGAGTGATGAAATGTGCTGGGAGTGCCATGGGCATTTAAAACGTCTTCAGCACAGAAGTTTATTGATTTCTGTGGAATCGTTTGGCTGAATGTCAGGCCATCCTGAGGCAATGCCATTAACCGCGAGCTGCCACAAGGAAGCAAGCAACAGCCTTCAATTTGCATCCTAATCTCCCACACCCTGCGTGTTCAGATGAAATCTCCGGAAGTGTAAAGTCTGTGTTGTTAGGAAAAAAAACGATTTAGGGGGGAAAGGTCGGAATGGCGATTTTAAAGAAAAGAACCTGTTGGAAATATAATTGAATTCAACGACTAGAATCCAAATATTACCCAGCTGCACAAGTTTAGTAGCCAAATCCATCCATTTAGAGCACACTGTCAGGGCTCAGCTGAATCTGGAGGGGTCAAAGGTCAGCTCCCAGTTCACTTCTTTACTTACAGGCTAAAAAGAAACCCTGCGGTCCAACAACAAAGCTAATTATCACCCCGGACAGCAAATATGCTTCTATTTTAAATTTTAACAGCTTCTTTTCTGCATCACACGGCTTTAATGAACAAATAAAGGTGAAATATGTCCTGTATCAGCACAGCTTTACAAGTCAGCTTGGACCTTACGGACATCCCATAAATAAAGAAATGGCCAGAGCTCACCTAATTGAACGTGGCAAGGCATTATTATTTACACATATTAAAGTCCACAGCACAGGAATGAATAACTGCTTTAGACAAGAACTGGAGTGGTATGATGGTGTTTTATGCAGCATAGTTACTCCCGCATCAATGGTGCGCATCTTTCATCTCAAAAAGCGATGGTGTATGAAATCGTCCGTATGTAGCCTTCATTTCCTGAAGATTGCTGATGCAAGTTGCCCCCTGTGCAGCTTTTTAGCAGACATTGGCCTTGAATATTCACACCACTGACCTAAAGAGCTACACCCTCAAAACCACCACACCCATTAATAGGACCCCTTTACGGGATTACTTTGTGGTTAAATTTGTTTTAAACAGGTCACAGAAGTGTATGAACACTGAATAGCAAAAGCACCATGTGGTTACACAGAGGCAGCATAAATGTTCACGAATTAAACAGACTCACAACCATGGGAATCATTGAGTCACGTAAGCTGTCGTAACTCAGCAGTGTAAAGACGTTGTTGGAGTCTTTGACAGGGTCAGCTGCTTTCCTGTGATGCTAAGTTCAAATTTAAGAACATGGAATAAAAAAACAAATGAATTAATGATTTAACGACATAATTGATACAATCTCTATTTGAAGGTTCAAGTTACTTTCAAAAGGAGATTTGCTCTATTTTGATCGCTACCGTCGACATCACAGTTTATATTCGAAGCATAAACTTTTATCCCAGATAATTTGATCATTTACGATCATTTGAGTTATTGTAAGACAGAAATAATGATACTGAGTGGTTGAAAATACTTTGTAAAGCTGTTTCATACTGTACATGACAACTGCTCTCTCTGGGTCAGCGGCAGCATCAGCACAGATTTAAATGTTCGCTGTGAAAGGTTTAATAGACACAGATGAATCGTCATCATTTCGGAAAAAGATTGCGTTGGTGTTAGAATGGATATTGTGTTCTTTTAAAGATTAATCGTTCATATCTAGTGCTAACATGCTGTAAACTTGTAGCTCATCAAATGTGCACTTTCTAAATGACAGAAATCCGTAAAGATGAAAACAAAAATACAGAAAATTTGAAAAATACACACCACATTATTCAACAAATAACAAAATAACATTCTAATTTTCATTTAGTTTATTTTTTCATCTAATATTTATATTTGCTTTTATTTAAATTGCTTTATTTCAATGAACAATTTTTTTTAATGTTTTGAGGCAACAATTACAACCCTGGCCTCATCTCATGGTTAATGGAGGTCCCAAAAAATTATGGTACGCCATTGCGTCTTAGAAACACACCACTGAAATCACACAGCCAAAGCTATCAACAATACTCTCTATTATTGATTACAAATGAAGATTAAGATTTGTATAATGTAATAATGAATGGTCAATTAATATGCAGTGCTTTAAACTGTACAATAAATACCACTTGTTGGATAAAATTAAATTCAGCAATGCTAAAAAGGTATACTGGTAGGAAAAACTTGGCTAAGAATGAAAATACCACAATGAACATGATTCAAAGAAATTTCTTGACTTGGCTAGAAAACCCACTGCTAAGATATGTGACCTGCTAAGAAGTGTTTTTGTTGAAGTAATTGCTTCTATTTCTGCCTGTCCCACCCTGAGCAACGGCCAACAGAGAAGTTTATGAGAGCTCTACGACTATTCAAAGAAAGAAAGCCGATGGGAGATCTAAAATGTTCATGTTCATCACGCTTGGTCTTGCAAGGACGTTACTCTGCATGGCAGTAAAGGTGTTAACACTAACCAACAGCTTATGTCAGAAATTAAGCTCCAGTCACAATGACAAATGTGCTGACACCACATTCCCGCCACTACAAGCGCAGCATGGGTAAAACAGGGAGGTAATAAAGAGTGAAAACTAAGGACACTGGAAAGAGATCAAAGATCATTCATAGCCTTCCAGTCTCTCGCCCAAATGAGCTCATTTGACCCCTTGAAAATAAACGAGGCCACATATCATTTTATTACAGCATTTTAAATAATGAAGGCCATTTGTCAGCTTGTATATTGATTTTGTAAAGGGCAAATCTGCATGGTGTCCTAACTACTAATGGTTCTCCTACATATGAGCCCATTCTTTGTTGTGAGAGTGGGGTAGGTATAATAGGTAGGTGTAATTGAGTCATTTATAATGTTGCACCAGGTTACACATGAATTACATGTTCAACCAGTCACCTAGTATCCTATTATTACCATTTACATTTATTTTAACAACAACTCAAATCATTTTTCAAAGTTGTAAATAAACAACGATTATTGGAGTATGTTTTACAAACAGAATACTATTTTAGTCTTTCTGCTTCAAAACTTTGTTTAATTCAAAGTTACTAGCCACTCAGCATTTTCACTGGCCACAATTTTGACATCGATACCATAGGGAAAAACTTCCATATAAATATTTGTAATATTACCTCATAATTTGGCAGCATGTATATTAGGTTGCTGTCACTTTAAGACATGATGCATGGATGTTCTTTTGTTGAACTGTTTACGTTAAACTGACTGTGTTTACGTGAATAGTCACCAAGACCAGCATTTTGACAATATGTTGTGTGAATTTGACTGTTTAAGTGAAATAAGCAGTGAAAAATAACTCAATTTAGTATTGAGAGGCGACTTTATGTGTGAGCACTTGGGTGTTCAGACATATTTCAGTGTCTATATGTATCGAAAAATCTAAAAATATTTTTGATGACACATTGCACTTAGTTAATTATTTCAGATGCCCTTTTAAAAGACTACAATTGAAAAAATGTATATATTATATATAAAATTCAACCTTCAAAGTGGCTAGTGTGTTACGTGCCACCGCTGAAATTGGCGGGTGTTCATGTCAAGCCCTGTTTGCAACCATTTTTCACTCATCGTAATGCATTCTTGGCATTGATAAGATATACAAGCGATGCTGCCTTAGAATTTGGTTGAAACACTGTAGTGTACACGTGTTGTAAGGCAGCTCAATTTAGCTACATACTGCCAAGAGTATTTGTATTGTGAATGCTCCTATAATATCTAAAGATTTTGTCTAGGTAGGCAGCTCACTGCAGTTTGGAACAGAGCCAACATGAGCAAGAAACAAAAGGCAAAACTGAAAAAAAAATGGGAAAAGAAAGAGCTTACATATACAAAATGAAGCATAAATCAGGGGACATTGGGATCAGAAAGTGAGAAATATGTTTTTGTTATTAGAGCTAAGTATTGACACAGATTTCACATACTGATTTAATTCTGATTCACAAGCTTTTGATTCGATTCCAATTTGATTTGCTTGGAAATACATCAGGTATAGTACAGTATGAAAACAATCTCTCAAATATGTTTTTAACTCAAAAGCTACATAATGTGAAGCTGCACTGATGCCAATTATGAACATTCTTGCCCTCTTGTTTGCATTCATCAAGTAAGAATATATATATATAACACAGCCTAAGAAACGCATCTGATCAGAGCATTGAGGACATGACCCTAAATTACCCCAATTATCCAGGTCTTCCTTAAGACCAACTTCTTGTTTCGACAACCCACTGAGCATGATTATGACAATATGTAGATCTGCGCATCCGACACACGCACACAGAGGGTCCCCGTGCTCTCGAAAGCTCACTCATCCTTTTAATCGGTGTGGAATCCATCAAAGTGGGTCAAACTCCCTCCCATCTGCCCCACTGAGATTTTAATGCACAAGGCCTGATTAAAACACATACATACACACAGGAAAATAGGCCACACTTTGCTGCTGGATTCAGGAATCTCCAGCATGGATTTTCATAAAGGATGTTTGCGAGCAATTACACTGGGTGCCACGCCGGTGAATGAAAGTTCAAGTGGTACAATTCTCAAAAGGCTGTTTGCCTGATCACTGTAAACAAAATGCCTTTGTTCTGTTCTTGACTAATAATTCAATACAGCAATCAGCACAGCTGTGTGTTTGTGTGTACAGCCACCCAGGATATGACCTTGTAGACGGTATAAGGAGGAGGACACGGACCAATCGTTGGGAATCATAATGCTCAATATGAATGCTGTAGGAATGGAAGTCCTGTCTTTCATTCGGTGGACTAGCTTGTTTTTTCTCGAGTAATTTGAGTTAAAGAAGCAAAATATAATGCACACAAAATATATATATATATATATAGGCCTAATTTTAAGATTTATGTATTTATGTAATTGCATATAACATTTCTATCCATTTGGATTACACAGTTTTAAAATAAACAAACTAATAAAACTTATGTGATACATATTTGTCAGTCATACATAAATGAACCAGGTATCATTTTAAAAATAATCATATTTTTAAAATGCATTACTTCAAATTGGTAATAATCAACATAAATCTATTCATTGTGAATCAAATTAATGTATTCAGTTGCACAGTATGCACATGGTTAAAATATGTCTAGCTTAAAATTAATGAGGTTGGATTTATCAATAAATATACAAGTCTTGTTATTAACACATTCAGTTTATTAGTACTATTACAGAAATAAAAAAGGTTGTTTTTTTATGTATGACTGACAAATATGCCTCACATTAAATGTATTAGTTTATGATAAACTGTGCAATCCAAATGGATGGAAATGTTATATGCAATTCAAATACATAAATCTTTTTTTGTGTGTGTACTATTGATGTCAAATTTCTATTCCTGATTTGATAAAAGACAGTCTTTGCAGATTTCAGTCTATTCATATCGATAAAGAGGAGCTATGACTACCGGCTTACCTAAAATGAACTTTGAACACTGTCACAATTATAGCATTTTCTATCAATATTTTTAATAATCAAACTTCTGTTCCTATTGTAAACTGGCAAATACAAAGCAGCTAAGCACAAATGAGCTATTTTGGGTGGTGTCACAGAGCTATAGTCATAATAGAATTGTGCTTATTGGTTCAAAGAATACCACCACAGTCGCGTCAAAGTCACGAGTCGTGCCCCACTGGTCTAATCCATACACACATCTGCTGCGGGGAATCGCCGGCGTAATCCCACATGGGGCGTAAAAGAGACAGAAAGAGAGAGGGGGCATCCTTAAGGCGGTGGTGTTGACTTGAGGCAGTACTCCTGTGGATACGACTCTGGCACTTAAAGACAATGGCCCTGCTCCAACGCCGTCTAACTGAAATGGAACCTTAAAAGTGACTGATCTAAAGTGCTCTTTACACGCACCAACTCCATTCATCGTCATTCACGAGCATCACACAAATAGTGTTCCTCCCTAGCACATGACAGACTCGAGTCGACTGTCGTCTATAGCTGATTCCAATACAGTGCGCTATTAGCATGTTGCTAAGCTAGAGATCATGATTAAAAAGAAGATGCATTGCACACAAAAATGAAATTGTATGTTTTTAATTTAAAACTTTAAGTGAAATAAAATAAAAAGTCACACTTTAGAATAGGGTCCAATTCTCACTATTAACTAACTATTAACTATGACTTGTGCCTCAATAAACTGCTAATGATAGCTGATAAGTTTAGGTATTGGGTAGGATTAAAGGATATACTGTAGAATATGGTCATGCAGAATTAGCCATTAATATGTGCTTTATAAGTACTAATAAACAGACAATATCCTATAGTAATAGGCATGCAAATACGAAACTAGTTAACAGTGAGAATTGGACCCTAAACTAAAGTATTACCAAATCAAATTATTGAAAGAAATACAGTTTTAGTGGTTCAACAGTAAGGATTGTTCTGCTTGCCAACTTAAATTATGAATGAATTCTGAATTTAAAGCAGAATGTGTGATCATATCACAGATCACTTACCAAATGTCTATGTCTGAATATCATAAAATGCATGTACAATAATAAATTTAAAAAAAACTAATCCAAAACTCTCTCCCACGGGCAAGTGTGTACACCTGATGACTGGTGGTCAGCTACATTTCAAACAGGTTTCATTGCGATCTGGGACTGCTTGTCGCAAACAATCTAGCCGGACTTAAAGGCAAGAAGTATGAGTGTTGTATCGTGTGCTTGGCTTAAAGGCAGCATCATTTAGCAGACAACCCTTTGGAACAGCCTTCACATCATTAACAGGCCTAAAAATGTTGTCTAGGTAGGCAGCTCAATAGGGTTTGGATCATGCCTCAGTAAACCTGAGGCATCTCAAATGACCTTTTAAACTAGCAAACCTATTCTACCTGCTCACTGTGTACCTCCCAGTGCGTGGGCACAATGCATGTGACAGCACAGATATAAATAGCTGACTATTTACTGTAACCACACTTGCACGATCAGCCCATAGATGCACTGATGACAGTCTCACATGTGAACTGCTACCCATGTGCTTATCGTCCTCTTCACACTGCATGCGATTTGAATTGGCACTGCTAACACAGCACTGTGCTGATGTACAGTTATACCCCAATCCACTTCCCCCTCAACTCCCCCACGCTAATCATTGCAGTGGCCAAAACTGCTGGCCGAAACAAAACGAAAAGTTGTGCTGTTAATGAAGAGGCGCGGCCCTGTCATCTGTTTTTCCTGACACTTGGATGGAGCAGCATTGGAGCGTGTCTGCTCAAAGATAGAGAGGAGAGTGAGAGAGAAAGTGTTTAATTGCTCTGACCAAATGCTCAGGGGAAAGAGGAGGGGAAAAACTTAGATAGAGGGACCAAAAGATTTGCCTAGAATGTGTGTGTATTACTGAACATATATATATGTAAATGTGTGTGTGTGTGTGTGTGTGTGTGTGTGTGTGTGTGTGTGTGTGTGTGTGTGTGTGTGTGTGTGTGTGTGTGTGTGTGTGTGTGTGTACACATATATATGTTTTGGATCAGTATTTCATTTGTTTCGTAAAGAAATTAATACTTTAATCAAGCAAGGATCCATTAAAATGATTAATGTTACAATCGCTCAATGTTAAAAAAGTTTACATTTCAATAAAAATTATATCGTAAAATGAACACTTTAAGTGCAATTAAATATAAAATAAAGAAAAAGAAAGAAAAAGAAAAGAAAACTAAATTTCTTATGCTTTTCCAGTTAGTCATCAGTAGATCAGATTTTAACAATGCTGACAACATTATACTGGACCCAATTAAAATTTGTATGAATAAGAATGAGAACTGTTTCTTTAGCAGCAAATCAGCATGTCATTATGATTTCTGAAGGATCATGTGACACTGAAGTCTAGGGTAATGATGCTGAAAATTCAGCTATGCATCACAGGAATAAAATACATTTAAAAATATTACAATAGAAAACTAGTTTAATATAAAAAAAAATTGTAATACTATTTTATATTAAAACATTTGTACTATATTTTTGATCAAATAAATGGTAAGCAGTCTTGGTGAGCATATTACCAAACCAAAACGTCAAAACGTTTGGGTATATCTGGTATTTACAATATGCAATAGGTGATGTTTTAAAAATCGTACTGATTTTACAGTACACACCTTGAAAGTAGAAAGTAAATACTATATTTGGTATCATTAAAATATCTTTTGGTCTCTCTTACTGAGCTAACAAGTCAAATCACCCATGAATGTTACATTTATCCCATCCCTTCGGTCACCACAATCTAGAGTTTTGACCTAAAGTTGCGCAAAGTTGCGTATTTTTTAGCGCATATCTTGCAACATCAGAGTTGCATTTTCAAAGCAGCTTGTCAAGCTAAATTTGAAAAACACATCTTAAGACTAAATTTAAAAAAACTTGAACAACACAGAATTATTGCACATCGAACTCCTTCCTGAACCAGAAGCTTTAAACTGCTCTGGACTTCCTGGTTTTCTGTTTGTTGCATCCGGCACAATCAAACCCGAGCCATTGAATCTCCTTATTTACCTCTGTTATGATGCAACAAAAGGATTTTGTCTTTGCCTTGACCTTTGGTTGAATAGAGCGTTTAATTGAATACATCATTGTACTGAATGGAACAGCAGTGGTGGGTAGACTGAATCAGGCCTTTGCTTTGTGGCAGGTTGTCATTAGTATCTACCAAAGTGCCACCTGTGGTCGAGAACAATCTACCTTGATGTCAAATACTGATCTGACACCAATGTAAGAGGTTACAGCTAGAGCGCAAACATTTATGGCACAAAATATCTCAGGTAAGCAGGATTAATGATGCCTTCAATTTCACAAGAATAATTATTTGCCTGCTAAATGACCAATAAGGATGATATCATAATTCAATTATAATGTCTAAATAAATTAAAATCACTAAACATAAAAAGGTCATTTTAAATGCTACAAATAAATTTAGGCATCAATTATGAGATTTTCTAAAGATAACATTACTATTTATCTAAATGGAAAAAATTGAAAAATTTGCATTTACAACTAAATACCCATATTAACCAATAAATATCCAGTCCAAAATGAGGTCATCAATTATCTGTTATCAACCTTCATTACAAAACTGTATGACTTTCTTTCTTATGTGGATCTCCAAATAAGATATTTTGAAGAAGCAAAACCGTTTTGGTGACCCTTTTGGACTTCCTTTGTATGGACAAATACTGCAACCCCAAAACATTGAGACTTTCTAAAAAATATATGTTCTTTTACACAGAAGAAAGAAAGCCATGCAGATTTGGATTGACATGAGGGTGAGTATATGTTGACAATGTTAAATTTTATGTTAACTATCCATTTAAACGGCGAATCTAGACTGTCACAATAAACTAATTGAACTGACACTTTCTCGAAGACGTAGCAGCCGTTATCTAACATTTGTCATTTAAATCGTTTAATTAATATAATATGGGTATCATCCTCACTGCAGCCTTCTCAGGAAATACGTGATTGGAAGGGCTTTTCCACTCTAATCAAGTTTGATTGAACAAGGTTACATCACCACGACCCTGGCAGCGAGATCCCAGCAGACAAAGGACAGAGCACTGAATCATGGGTAATCAAAGTATGTGTGCTGAAAATGAGGACATAAATGTGCGTGGAAGGTAATGGCTTCAAACAAGTTGAGTTAGTCAGGACAATGCAATTAGAACTCTTCGTGACAATGGAAGTTTCCTAAGATGGATGCAATTGCCATCAAAAGCATTATAGAGCCGTATGTGGATCACACTCCTTTTGTAACCAAGCAACAAAAAGCACTATTTCTCCCTTACTTAGGCTACATAATAAAACAATTAACTCAAGACTAAATCTGTTAAGTCTTACTCATGTCTGAATTTAAAAGGAAAAATCAGTCATTATTTTTCTCATTCATCATTCATACCTCAAGCATTATTCACTTAAATAACAAAGGTTCTTCTGAAACCGCTCACAACTACTTCACCGATACTAGGCACCGGTGCAAAGCTTCTAGTCTGGATTTGGTTTAGTATTCTGGGCTGAACCGAGCCCTGTATGAATGGCTAAGAAGGGTCAAGCCATTAGTGAGATTAAACCTACACCCTCTCTCTCTATCCATCAAAATCTCTCTCCATCCATCTCTCTAATAATGTTCTGACATGTCTCAGTCTCACTACATCATTTCTCATCACCTTCTCATTACTTAGCCTTCAGCAGGACAATTACAATACCCTCCTTAAACGGACAGTCCTCCTGGGGCAACCTGGTGTCGAGTGCCTTTGTCTGATGACAATTACGCACTTGAACGAGGAAGGATCAGTTCGTGGGGTACATCAGTACGTCAAGTGGGTCACCTGTACAGTTGTACAACCTAGTTGCTAAAAGGCAAAATATTCACATATTCTACACATTTGGCTTTATAATTAAGTTTAGCATGACTATTTTCCACCCTCTCTCTGAACCATAATCCATGTCACAACCAGATATATATAGAATGATGAGCCAAAACATTATGACCAGTCACACGTAAAGGGAATATTGTAGATCATCTCCTAACAAGGCCACATATTAATGTATGGGTAGATTAGATGGTGAGCAGACAACCAACATGTTGGATGTAGAAGAAATGGCAGGAATAAAGACCTGAGCGACTTTGACAAGAGCCAAATTGACTGGGTCAGAGTATCTCTGATCCCTGAAGCGGTGAGTTTCAGGTTGTTTCAGGTCAGCAATTGTGAGAATTACCAACAATGGTCCGAGGAGGGACAAACCAGCGATGGGCACCCAAGGCTCATCGATGCACCAGGGCAATAAAGGCATTTATGTCTGGTCCGAGCCAACAGAAGCTCTACTGTGGCAGAAATCAAAAAACTTTTAATGATGGTTTCGAGAGGAATGTGTCACAACACACAGTCCATCACACTCTGCTGCGTAACTGCCGACCAATCAAATACTGCCTATGATGACCACTGTCCACCATCCCCTAACATGGACATTCATATTGCTTTATTGCCGTGACATACTTGGGTACATATTGCCAATGCATTGCACAAAAAAAAAAAACAAGAACATAAATAAAATACATAAATATATATAATTATGTATACAGTACACATATTAATACTACCCTAATGCGGATGAGTTCACTCAGTTTGCTGATATCATCACTGCCTTGGTTACCATGGCCTCTCATTACAGAAATCTCGATATCCAAAGACACTGTCCTCATTCCAATGCATGAGATTTGGGTCACAGCTGAGCAATTCAGCACATCAGGACAATATACCACTGGTGCATAACAATTAAAAGAGACTGACAGTTCAGACCGGGGCAAGTTGTCACACGAGAAAGTTGACATTAGTATTGTTATTATAATGTCATAGTCCCACAGTGCATCCTGGTGTACACTTACATTTCTATAAATTAGTTTTTATGAATGAATGGCTTGCTCTAACTGTTGCTCGGTCTTCGTCAACAACACGCGCTTGCACCCCCTGCTGGTGAGCTAGATTTACAGCAGATGGAGATTACGCTCGGTAATCTACTGCTTTTCCTGCAGTTCCTGGATGTCAATGTTGAATTTACTGTCGAATTTGAACCACTGAATTTGTTGAAGTGAATTTGTAAAGCGAAATAAAATGGACCGAAAATTACCTGTTGAATATTATAGGTTGTATTTTTAAACAGTTGGAATATTTTGGGAGTGAAATATGAAGGGTGAATATAGATTATTGAATTTTTAATAATGAAAATGTGTTTGAAATGTTTTGAATTGAAATATTCACAGCTTAAATATTCAACCATGTCGAATTTGAGCCAATAAAAAATGCAAGTCCTAAAAAATACAATGCATTAAAATGCAAGCATATAATGCAATGCATATTTTTTTCAAGTAGTGCAATTCAACAGGCTTTTGTTTCAAAAACATTTGGCATTATTTTACTTCCATAACCAACAAGTTTGCTTTACGGCGGCTCGACCATGAAGGACCTGCTGCTAATGTTTTGGAGCCAGATACCACTTGACACCTTAAGGGGGTGATATGAAGTCCATGCCTCGGCGGGTATATATATACCTATATACACAAAATAAATTGTAAATACTATAATATTTAAATAATTATATATATTATAACTAATATGGATAACAGATAATGTTAAATGGAAAAAATGGAAATTTATCTAATTAATGATATAAATATAAAATTAATCATTTATTAAACATAATAATAATTATTATATAAAAATAAATTTCAACTGCCATGCTGCTCACATTTGTAATTAGAGCGATCACCCCCGATAAACAAACCAAAGACCCCCAACAACCTCTCATTTTCCCATTAATCCCAAAGGATAAGCCAGGAAGCCACCCTTCACTGGCTTTTATTATTTGTGCTTTTTTTTATTATTTGAGGATTTTATGAGGGGAGAGGCCAAGGTAATGAAATTATTCTCACCACACTTTATGACATAGCACCAGATGCCGAGGGCTACACATTTTGTATATTTTTTTTATGGTAAGAGCTGTCTTACCTAAAGAATACAATCTGTAATCCATTTATACCTTGAATGCAGGATCAGTGAACTAAACCACTATTAGTTTAAACTCAAATTTCACATACAGTAGACAGGTGTGCACTAATACAGAGTCTATCACTGATGCTATATTTGTTCCATCCTTCATGCAAACACCATTAACAAATCAAGTTTTGTGTTCAACTAACCCCACATACCTATACACACACCAACCCACAGACATACACACAGCTTTGGAGAATGCACACACAGCAGCCAACAACACTGAAGATGCTTCGCTACGCCAACACTAATATTGACTCTGCACAGTGTTTAGTCTGGAGAGGAATGCAGAAGAAATACTAAGAAATATCGTCTGTACAACATAAGAGAGTGCTAGAAACACTCCTTGAATTTGACTTTTAATAATATGGGTGAAAAATACAGAGGAAGAAAAAACAAGCAAAGAAAAGCGGTCACAAAAAGCAGGAGAAAACAAAGCTAAATGCAAATAATTACATTCAACTAACCATATAATTGTGTGTAGTTAGGATAACAATCAATCACTTCTTATGTCATGTGTTACTGACGCCAAAGGCTGTTCAATCAAACTCAAAATCATCTATATCTTGGTAGTAGGTAGTCAAAATAAACAGATAACAACATAGACAAAAGCATGTGTAAAATAAAACGCACTGAACTACATTAATACAGGTGCACTTGTAATGAAAATAAACATGTTTGCGCTAGGGGTGGGAATCACAGGGTACCTCATGATACTGTACGATACGATACGATACACGGCTCACGATACCGATAATATCACGATACAGCAATTCTGTGATGATCAATATATAGACAATCCTATACTGATACATCACGACATATGTCTAACTATGAAAACAAAATTCGCATGAATAGGTTAAGTGCAGGTTTTCTCTCTTAAGTCCAAACTGTTTGAAAACAGCACACAACGTTTTTCAGTCTGTAAATTTAATTGAACATTTTATGTAAATTAAATATTTTCAATGAGATCAGGGTGATGCAAGTGGCTTCGCATGTTTGTGGTATTACCCGTGCACTTTACTTTACCTCAGGCACTTCTTGTATATCACGTACTCTTTGTCAATTTTGTTTGTCCCATCAATGGTTTGAAAGCCGAAGTGGGCCCAGACTTTGGGCTTAAACGTGGCTGGGGAAACTATTATTTTACTCACACTGCTGTCCGCCATCCTGTTAAAAAACTATTTTTCTTAGGCTAGTTAACTTATGTTAACGTTTCCCTCATTCATGTGTAGAGCGCAACCTCAATGAGCCATGAAGTATCGACGCTGGGAGCAGGAATATCTATTTAGAGCGCCCTATTTTACTAATTAAAATATTGATATTTGGCCCCAGTGTATCGATTCTCATATCGCACGGAGAAGGACAACGATATATTTCCCTATCGATATTTTGTCCCACCCCTATTTTACGCCGACCATACCTGATGAGAGCACGATATCCGTATATATATATTATATATATATTTATATTAAGTCCTCCTGCAGCCCCCTTGGAAGTTTGCCTAAGACCACTGTTTGAAAAACACTGGTTTAAAGTATATTTTTGTTTACAAATTTACTATGAACAATTGTGGTACTATGTTTGGGCTTGCAAATTTAAATTCAGGGTCCTGAAGCAAAACCAATCAAGACCTACTGCGGTAAACAAGTGTGTTGCTTCCAAAGCGTCTTCGCGTTGCATGCTTAGATTGTTCAGATTGTTCATGCTGTGGCTGTACCTGGGAAATAGACTGTCAGGACAGAAAACGATAGATTGTGGCGTTTTAAATCAGGGGGGAAATCTCTCAGGCTGTTTTCCACGGGGAGCACCTCTCTGCTAATGATGAGACAAGCTGATACTACACACACATACACAAACACAGAAACATGGCACACCACGCTCACTGAAAAGGAGCAAACCAAAAAACAACAGGAGGTAAACCATGCCACGGTATTTTTAGTACAGAGGGTAACCAAAAATAAACCTCTATAATCCACAAACAAATATCAATACAGATGGTTAAACAAGCATCTGCAGCACCTGTTGAAAAGCGCTCAGATGAAATCATCATCTCTAAAGCCACAGTCTCTTGCTGATATCATCACTGCCTCGGTTACCATGGCCTCCCTTTACAGAAATCAATATCCAAAGACACTGTCCTCATTCCAATGCATGAGATTTGGGTCACAGCTGAGCAGTGCATGCAATTCAGCACATCAGGACAATATACCACTGGTGCATAACAATTAAAAGAGACTGACAGTTCAGACCAGGGTAAGTTGTCACATGGGTAAGTTGACATTATCATTGTTATTATTGCAAAAATTAACAGTTTGTTAATTACATAATAATAATTATAATATGCTACACAGCAATTTCTGGTCAAAACAATGGTTTGTTGTTGCTACCTTTTTCATTTTGGATGTTTTTATTAATTATTTGATCATATAAGTTCTGCTGAAACGTCTTTATCATGCTGTTTAATGGCACGTTCTTATTGTGATAACATGTACCGCAATTGGGGCATGTTGTCACAAAAGATCAACGGTTGTTCAATTAACTGTAAATTTGTTCCTAGACAAAAAGTGTAGGAAATGTTCATGGAATTTTTTTGTAGCCAAGACATTAAACTATGCGATTAGACAGAAAATTACTTTCAACAATAAATCCACCCTGTGAAATATTCACAGGAGTAAAATAAATAAATAAATAAATAAATAAATAAAAAACCTAGCTCCGGTTCACATTTCCATGAGGTACCCTTCGTAAACACAATAAAGATTATAGTTTTAGCTATTCACTATTAAAATGACATGATTTCAAGATTGTGTAGCATCTCAATGAACTATAGAATACAATTAAAACCACGTTTAATCAAATTACTATAAATATAAGCCACTGTCCACATGATGTATTTATAAAGCGCACGCGCCTCCAGAGGAATGCGCGCGCTCAATCCTACTGGTTAACGCCTTTAAACCTTCAGTTCAGACTTAAACAACATCAATATGGTGACAGTTTAGTGTTGAACTCAATCCTAATTGCGATTAAAACTGTCAACCCAGCCTATTCTATGTACAACTCTACAACCAAACTCTGAGTGCGCATTTTTGCGTGAGCTCTTTTCGATTAAAAACAACGTAACTGCAACATGGACGTGTCAAACAAAAGCGACCCTTAACTGCAAACAATAATCATAATAAGAAGCATAAAGAAACATATCAAGCAGTTTGCATTAGTTTTGGGCCATTAAACACTTTAAATACTCGCCTGGTAGGTGTAAAATCTTGTCCCGTTCGGCGGGTGCACCTTTGGGGAGTTAGTCCCCGTGTTCATGTCTGAGAAAATCATGTTTCCCCCAATGCAACGCAGTGGTGATCAGCAGTATGTCTCCAGCTGCACAGTATGAATTAAATCCTTGTCGTCAAGTTCAACTGACCAGGGATCAGTGCCTCCCCAACTCCTCACATCCACACAGAATGACAGAAATTATAACTGCGCTCCTTTTAATGCCCGCTGCATGAATAATAAGTCAGTAAAACGCTGACATAATCAATCAGGGATGTGAAATGTCAGTGATATACACAGCAGCAGCTCCATGATCACAGCACGGATGCTGTGTACCCGTGTGCTGGAACAGCCCATCTGTTCGATAAGCTGCTACCTCCGAGCATCATTATGCAGCATCATTGCCGGTAAACCAATCGGATATTAGAATCAGATGTGGGCGTGGCTACATGGGGACTCTCCCTGTTGATGCTTAGAGATAGTGAGTTGCATATTTATGAGCTGCGATTATATGTTTTAGGGCCCCATAAACAAATATGTAAAAGACCTCTAGGGAAACAACGCTCCATATCATAAGTATTCCATGACAACACTAGGTGCTAAGTACTTTATGACTATTTTGTAGGGGGAAACCAGGGCACATGCCTAAAAATTCCAATGAAATAAATTAAAAAGTAAATTATAAGTCATCACAAAGTATAAAGCTGTTAACAACAAAAGCTACATAGCCTTCCTAGTTTAGAATGGTGTCTGTAGGCTATATGAACTATAATATAATAACAATAACCTATTACTACATATAAAAAAAAGTGTAAATTAACCAAATTGACCGTCGACTCCGATAAACATGTCCAGTTGGGCTAACTATAAATCACAGTGGATGTTTTTCCCAACAAGCACAAAACTGTTGTTCTTCCTTCAAAGTGATCCTGTGTGGTTTGAATTGCAACGTCACAGGGAATTTTGTCAGAAGTCTTTACTCTGACCTATAAGTGAAAACAAAATACTGAATGTGTGAAATAAGCACTAAAAGTATTAGTACAGAACATACAGTCTTGCAATTATTTAAGATTGTTCCAAATTTAAACTGGATTCATTGTAATGATACTTTCAAGGTCTCCGGTCTCGGGCCTGCTTTTAAAAACAAGAGTGTTTAGGATCAATATAATTGGCCAATTCACTTCTTTAAAAAAAATGCCAATGCAACCATTTACGATGACTTTAGCATTGACCAGGACAAGCTTCCTTTCAGTTAAGAAAAGAGCTCTTTTAATTCAGTGTTTCTACTAACATTGGCACACTGGAGGGTCTAATTCAATTTGGCTCCATCTTGGCTTTTCCAAACATACATGTAGCCATTGTTGAAAAAGATAATCAAATCTGCAAAGCCTGGCTTAGCAGAAGTCCATTTACTGGACTTTATTCAATCATTTTTATACGTGCCTCTTGACATATATGTGGCATGAAGGTCAGCACACTCTGTACACAACTGTACACGTCACATGACTCCATAAGTGCATTTATAGATTATAAACCAGTAACTAATTTGATGGGATAACCATGCGATACCTGTAGTTGACAATACAATCACAATTTGTGGTTACTAAGGTTTCTAAATGGTTTTAGCCTGATGCGATGCAGTTGCTAGCCCACCCGTAAGACTCTAGACATGCAGTACCTCCTTTAAAGTATGGGATATTTCTCCTATTTAAGTGAAACTGGAAGTAAACATTGCTGAAATTCACATCCAAAAGGGCGTCTGAGGCCTTTTTTTCCATACTAATATATATTGTGTCCTTGTCTGCAGACTAGCAATCATCTATAAACGAGTTTCGGGTTTCAGTGTATGACTAAAATAAAGAATAATGGAGCCATTTTTATGATTTCTGTCCTGATTCTAGTATAAAGGTTTTAAACCCTTGTGAAATGTGCTTTAATCAAAACACTGACTCGTAACATTGTTTCCACTAATGGGCCTCAGCAATAGTCTTATGAGACAATATAACAAAGGCAGCAGAAAGATATGAACATGCTCCAAGGGATTATTTTGAGCATCTCTCCAAAATCTTTCCTCCCCAAAGGGGAAGAGGAGTTGGGACAGATCTCTGATTCCAAATGTCCTGCCAGGGTACAGAGGCATAGAGATGCACCAGATGGGGCTTCTGAGCAACCTGAGAGGACAGTGAGAGAGAGAGTGAGTGAGTGAGTGAGAGAGAGAGAGAGAGAGAGAGAGAGAGAGAGAGAGAGAGAGAGAGAGAGAGAGAGAGAGAGAGAGAGAGAGAGAGAGAGAGAGAGAGAGAGAGAGAGAGAGAGAGTGAGTGAGAGAGAGAGAGAGAGAGAGAGAGAGAGTGAGTGAGTGAGAGAGAGAGAGAGAGAGAGAGAGAGAGAGAGAGAGAGAGAGAGAGAGAGAGAGAGAGAGAGAGTGGGCTCTCCCCTGGGTGCCAGGCCAGGAGGCTTGGATTGTGGCCGCAAAACATGCCAAGCCTTGTCACTCTCCCTGCTATAAAAACAGGAGCAGCCTCTGCTAGCACAGATGTGTCTCCTTCACTATTGCCTGAAAAACAATTCCAGTCTTGCCAAAGAGGATTTTTTTTTCACCCAAATATTTATAAACACGTGTAATACGTCTAAATATCTATATTATGACTTCGAAGAAAGCGGACATGCATGTAAGATGTGTGTTGATGGTAACGAGACGTATGTGAAAGGACTTGGACTGAAAGCTGATGAAAAACAGCCAATGAAATCTCTCTGTTCTGTTCTAATGACGTCACTAATAAGATTACAAAGGATTTCTATCCAAGACTTCCCTGGTTCTTTCCAATGCAATCATTCAGCCTCTCTGATAAAAAAAGAGTTCTGACGAGTCATGTGAGTCAATCTGTAACTAACTGCTCAGAATTTAAGATTTCTTTAATGATGTTTGTGCAGCTGAACTGTGCAAATTTTTCAGTGTTCAAATATTTTCTCCTATCCAATGTCCAATGCAGAGACAACTGTGAGTTAAGAGAACAATTATTATTTTTGAAACTCTGTGAATGGTTCTTTCTGGTCATCATATATGATATATATATATATTCATAGTAAACACAGTATTGTACTAAAGCTATTTAATATTGCTAATCATATAGATTTGTACAGAATATTGAAATGTCATTCAGTGCTCAAATATTTACTTCCAGAATTTTGCACTGTACAGTATCTTATCAACTATCACCTATATTGTTTATAAGTGCAATAACAACTGTAGAACTGTATTAATTAATATTCTCTCGGAATTTTGCCCACCTTATTAGATTTTATTTTAGACTAGATTTAATTTAGGCTTTTATTCACATATAAACATTAGTCAACGCACACATATAGTAAAGCTCAACCTTTTTCGTGCATGACACTCAAGGGCAAACCTCATCGCTTATTGTGTGTCAAGAAAGCAAGTTTGAGCTTTAGTTTACCATATTTGATGTGCCATGTGCGTTGATCAATCCTTATAACAAAAGCTTTATGGGTTTGGAAGTAAATCGTGACTATTTTCATTTTTGGGTGAACTACTTATTTAATAGAACTATTTAAAACATATATTATGTATTTCTACAATGGCATTGAAATCCCTACTACACACAGTCATACAGTACTATACAGTATATACACTGCACAACAGGTGTAGAACAGAGAACCTTATCTGCATTCATTCATTCATGTTTTTAACCACAAAAATAGAAAACAGCAAAACATGAGCCCTAACAACAATCAAACGGGCAAAACAAATCAATTTTCAGTTTCTAGGTGTTCACTCATCCATCTGATTCCATAAGGACTAGCAAGCATCCGTGCCTGAAAACACTACACCACAATTAGAGGCGTTATTTAATAGCATGTCACTGTGTGTGTGTGTGCGTCTGTGGTATGGAGCAAAGCTGATGTCTAATTAAAAGGAAACATCTAACCTTTCTTTTACAAGAGCTTGTTGCAGGGAGGTAAACTGTCCTTTTTAGAGTCACTGCCTACAGAGACACGCATCCCATTCCACAGATATAATATTAACACATATTGATTCTAGCAGCTAGTACCTGAATATCTCTAACACATCCCCTTATTGCTAAATGCAATTTGCATGCATCAATCACAACAAATTATACAGTACAACAATGATTCATTTATGTGTTAATACAGGGTTATTCCTTCATATATGTAAGATACTCAGGGAACATAAATCTCCAGAGAGTATTATTAAGTGCCTTGAAACACTATTGGCGTCATCTAATGCTCACTTGAACTAAATCGATAAAAAGCTCATACTTTAATTAAATGTTAAATGTAATCTTTAGATAATCTTTTTCATAATGTATATTATCATGGTATGATGCCTAAATTCACTACATGTCTGATTTAGTTTTTAGTGTTTGATTTAGACAAAATAGTATAGATTTTGAGTTATCAGCCATAATATGAAAATGATTATAAAGCTTATTAGTAGCAGACAGAATTGTAATATTGGTACAGACGGATATTGTGGCAACAATTATGTAGTTAATTAAAAAAGTTAGAAGTTTTTACGTTCCGTTCCACCTGTGACTGACAGATGAGCCCACCATAAAAACTGGCAGCTGCTTGACTGAGACAAGGGATGCATTTAGATTTGTGCAAATAAAAAGATCTCATATCTAGCAGGTAATGTAGCCAGGGATCCCGTGTCAGCATAACATTCAAATGCAGGCAGGATATTAGAAAGGGGAATAGTGATGTGCTTTATATGCAACAGTCTAAAGCAATACATCCCATTCCAAACCAAACAAACTACAAACGCTCTGAAATATATGTGGATTTATGCATGAATTTTGATATTGGGGGTTTAGTGAATTGTTGTTTATTTTAAACTATGGCTCTGATTATGCAAACATAATCTTTTGCAACATTAGACAAATCCATGATTCTGTATTTATAAATATAGTATGCAACATAAAAACTAGTACTCAATAAATAAATTATGTGCTACAGTCCCAGTTTTTTTTATAAATATATATTTTGAGTTCAAAGTGTAGAACTCTTGAATTTCATATTGCTTTATTTGTGGTATAGTATAAAACAATCTGCAAATATAGTTACATAACACTCTTGCACACATGCCTACAAAAATATTGAGATCATACTCAAAATCCCAAAAATAATTTAGTGCATGTTATCTGGTCCCCCTAAAGTAAAGTGTGAGTGAAGTGAAGTGAAGTGAAGTGAAGGTGAGTGAGTGAGTGAGTGAGTGAGTGAGTGAGTGAGTGAGTGAGTGAGTGAGTGGAGGGAGTGAGTGAGTGAGTGAATGAGTGAGTGAATGAGTGAGTGAAGGGAGTGAGTGAGAGAGTGAATGAGTGGAGGGAGTGAGTGAGTGAGTGAGTGAGTGAGTGAGTGAGTGAGTGAGTGGAGGGAGTGAGTGAGTGAATGAGTGAGTGGAGGGAGTGAGTGAGAGAGTGAATGAGTGA